>JAJOOI010020842.1:0-41163 GCA_029582585.1 Solanum bukasovii
TGAAGTTTAAATGTGTGGATGTAAATAATTTTTTTTTTATTCCGCACTATTTTCATTATTGAATGCAATGAATGACTATGTGGCTCGTATAAGACCCCTTCGGGGTCGAATACGCCATGTTACGACTAGGGGGTACTCTCGGGTCGTGACACAAAGTAACTATTTAACTTATTTTAGGTCAATATAAAATAAAAGTAGGGTTTTGTGTTCCCTATGAATCCTTAACTTAGTAGAACCTAATATTAGTAACCTTGTCTATTGTGTAACTGTAACATCTCGAAAATTAGAAGTAGAGTATGGAAAGAAAAAGTTTCATTTTTGGCACTGATACAGTGGTGTACGAGTCCTATCAACGGACCATAGGAAGTTATATGGGCTATTGAAAGACAGTCGTAGGACTTGGATTGATTTTTGGGAAATTTCAAGTCTTTGATGTTTGACTTACAAACGGACATGATGAATTATAAGGTATTCCACATGTCATAGAACAGACCTGTAAAGTTGATTAAGAGAATTTGTTTGAGACCTCATGTACACAAGGGGAATTTTTGGGTCGTAGAGTGTTTTACGAGACCTAGAAGGTACCAGTAGAATTGATCCAGACTTAGTGAAATTTTGGACTTGAACTTGGATTCAACGAGATGTCTTTAAGAGTCATAGAATATTGGACTAACCGTATGAAGGTCTCATGAAATTGATCAAAAAATTTTATTCCAGTAAATGATTCTATGACTAACAGGTACATGCTGTAGAAGTTCCCATGGACCGTAGGTTGAAGTCGTAGGGTTTTTCGATAGTTTTTAATGAAGGGTGTTTTGGTCTTTACCTACTCAATTAACCTCTAAACTACGTCATTTTGTCCCTATAACTATCTCTATAACCATTTTTACCCTTACAACTAAGCCTAAATTCTCTCATTTACTCAAATTCTCCTAAGACCTCTTAAGGTGGAAGTTAGGGTTTCAAGCTTCAATGTCTCATTCTCCTTGAATTCTTGGTGCTTTGATTATCGAGGTATGTGGAAATTCACCAGCAAATTCCTTTCATCCATTGGGTGCCAAAAGAATCTAATTTTCCAATTCAATTTCACCAAATTTTCTTAGGGTTTCATATGATTCTTCATGGGTCCTATTTATTACGATTCAACTACATGGGCTGGTAACTCGGGGCAGAAAAGGACTCTGGCGTTATTGGAGTCCTCTTATTATTGGCCTCATATGCGAGATGATATTGAAGTTTATGTGCGTACTTTCATTGTTTGCCAACAAGATAAAGTTGAAATGAAGGCGTCTGGCGGACTGCTGCCTATTGCTGAAAAACCATGGGACATGTCACCATGGATTTTATTACATGCTTGCTAAATTCGGAGGGGTTCGGTACTATTATGGTTGTTGTTGATCCCTTCTCAAATATGTGATATTTACTGCCACGTCGGCCAGTTGCAAAGCCAAGGAGGCAGCCCGTATATTTTTTTGAGATGTCATAAAGCATTGGGGTGTACCCAAACATATTATTAGTGATCGCGATCCTCGATTAATTGGTGCATTTTAGAAGGAATTATTCAGATTGTTTGGGTCGGAGTTGCACTTCTCGACTAGCTTCCATCTTCAAACGGATGGGCTAACGCAACGGATCAACGCGCTCTTGGAGTGTTATTTGTGGTACTATGTTAGTGCCAACCAAAAGGATTGGGCGAAGTTGCGGGACACTATTCAATTCTTTTATAATTTGCAGTGAAGCGAGGCGACGGGGAGAAGTCTATTTGAATTGGATACTGGGTAGCAGCCTAATACACCACAATCTTTTCTCGTCGACGAAGAGTCCGGGTGCATATCACATGGTGAAAGCCTGGGAGGAACAAGTTGATCTTGAAAGGTCATATCTTGATAAGGCAGCCTAAAAGATGAAAAAGTTTGTTGATCCAAAGCGGCGACCAATCAACTATCGAATTGGGGATAGATTTATGATAAAACTCCATCCTAGGTAATTCAAGTCACTGCGGTATGTGAATCAAAGTTTGATTCGTCGGTACAGGGGTCCTTTTGAGATTATTGCTAAGGCGGGCATAATTTCATATAGGGTCGAGATGCCCAATCATTTGAAATTACATCCGGTCTTCCACACTAGCTAATTAAAACCATACTATGAAGACATGGAAGACAATGAGCTAGGGCAGTCCAATCGAGCTCAAATTCTTATTACTCTACCAACCATGGACAAACAAATTGAGGCGATTATTGATCATCAATTAGTCTTGTAGCTAAGGCTGGAATAATTTGAGCACGCAGTTCCTTGTTCATTAGAAAGGAAGGACACTGGAGGAGGCAACGTGGGAGAAGTATGAGGACTTTTGGCAGTTCCATGACCAAGTCCATAATTATTTGCATTTGTATGGCGCCGAGGTCATCGTCAAATCAAGTGGGTGAGCTGTGCCGCTCCGAAAGAAGCTACATTAATTTCCAGTGTTTTCAGGAGTGGGGCAGATTCGTATTGAGGTTCAATGAGTCCCGAACAGCGTGCCAATTGTCAACCAACCTTGGGAGATTACTTGGAGACTCTTGGGGAGCAATTAATGCCCTTGACCAACAGCCAAAATGGAACCCAAGGGCTGATACAAAGCTGATTTGTGAAAGGGACCTTTTTGACATTAATGAAGATAAAGGACCACATTTTCCCACCATTTTTAATACCTTTGTAAAGACACCCATTTTAGTCTTTTATCTTGGGACCTTGGTCCCCTTTAATTTTAGGCTTTATTATCAGATTGTATAAGTCTTTGTAAGTAGTTCACTTGTATGGAGATCACTTAGAGAAATATAAAAGAAAATTGTTACTTGCCTACCAAATATTGATCTCTATTTTACCTTATTGTTGGCTGTTTGTGGCGTTCTTGCTGTTGCACTTTAGTGCTAATTTGTTGTTAATACTGAGCTTAAGTGATGCTCTGCATCCCTAGCTTGGCTGTCCCACGAGACCTTAGAAAATAGGCCTGTGACAAGTGGTATCAGAGCTTAGTTTCGAGCATGACGTTGAAGTCGCAACGCAATGAAGAGGCCGTTCAAGAAAGGGAGCAGGAGATTCAGAAGGATGCTGCCAAGAAACATGATAAATGTAAGGTAATGGACTTCTCTTCTAACCTCCAGTTTGTGGAAAAACCTATGGTGAAGAAGGGGAAGATTCTGACACTAACTAACTCAACGAGAAAATTATCAGAGTTGAGGCTGGTTTGTCGGCCTTAAATAGACGACTTATTGTTGTTGAGAACAACTTTAGTTCTATTGAATTAGTGGCTCTTGAAGCTTGATAAGGTGAAGAGTAACCTTATTGAACTTGAGGAAGTGAACAAGGAAGGGTTGACCAACCTTGAACTCAAACGCATTGAAGCTCTCATCTCTCTTCATAGAGAGTTTGAGACTTTGAAAAGGCAGGTTGATGAGACTGCTGTTGCTAGAGTTGATGGTCTCGTTAATGTTCGTGAAACACGTATTGAAGCTCTTAAACAAAATGAGTTTCATGGTGAAGGGAATGCCAATAACGTTGAGAATATCTCGTGGCAAATTGATGCTTATTTTGAGCATGTGAACATTACCAGTGAAGCTGCCAAGATTCGTACCTCGGCTATGTATTTGAGCGACACTGCTATGTTGTGGTGGCGGAGGAAAAAGGCGGACATAGAGAGATGGGTCTGTTCCATCGATGATTGGTGGCAGTTCAAGAAGGACTTAAAACGTCAATTTTATCTTCAAAACGTAGTACATGAGGCTCATCAGAAGTTGAGCGAATTGAAGCAAACTTCCTCCATTCGTGACTATGTGAAAGAGTTCACAAAACTCACTCTTCAAATTCTGAGCCTGACCAGCAAAGACTTGTTGTTTTATTTCTTGGATGGTCTCCAAAATTGAGCCAAACAATAACTTCAAAGGCAAAAAATCAATGATGTTGATAAAGCGACTGTAGTAGCTGAATCACTAACTGATTTTGGTGCCGATGCAGCGAAGGGGAGGGACAACTATAGCAAAATCGTTCCTCCCATGGTGGATAACAATCGGAATGTGGCTGTGGGTTTGTTCAATCACATGGCCTTGTTTAATCATATGACACTTGTAGCATTGGCTGCCCAACCAGTTCGTGTAAGGCCGTGCGAATGACTGTTCATTAATGCCAAGTTGAATGGCAAAGACGTTCAAATTATGGTGGGCACCGGTGCAATACATAATTTTGTAACGAAGGAAAGGGCCAAAGTCCTTTTTTTGAATTATGTTGCCAGCGATACATTGTTGAAAATCGTCTACTCCCTCCCCACTGCTGTCCATGGTTTCGCTCTTAAAGTCCCCATTGATTTAAGAGGATGGAAGGGGTTGACAGACTTCACTATTGCGCCCATTGATGTGTTTGACATTATTTTGGGGCTGGATTTTTGGTATGAGGTTAACGCGTTTATTTTGCCTCTTCTCAACCAACTTCACATCAGCGATGCCGGAGGTTCTTCCGTGGTACTCCATATTCGGATACCACAAAATGGAATGCACTTGTCCGCTATGCAAATTGTAAAGGATTTTAAGAAAGGGGAACCAACCTTTCTTGCTGCCCTTGTTGGCAGAGTCGAAAACTCAATCGAGGTAGTAGTTTTACCTCCTATTGAGCAGGTCCGTTTTAATAATAGGGAGGTGATGCTGGAAGAACTTCCCCAGTGATTGCCACTACAAAGGGAATTTGATCACCAAATTGAATTGGTTCCTGGTGCAATGCCACCTGCCATGACGCCTTATCGCATGGCACCCCCGGAATTAGAGGTACTTAGAAAGAAACTCAAGGAGTTGCTTGATGCTGGACATTTTAGTCCGTCTAAGGTACCATTTGGTGCACCCATTTTGTTCCAAAAGAAGAAGGAAGGGACACAGCGTTTGGGTATTGATTACCGGACCCGCAAATAGGTCACAGAAAAGAACAAATATCCTATTCCTTTGATCGCTGATTTATTTGATAAGTTGGGCACGAAAAATTGTTCACAAACATGGACTTGAGGAAAGGTTATTACCAAGTCCAGATTGCCGAAGGAGATGAGCCAAAGATCACTTGTGTTACTCATTATGGAGCCTTTGAGTGGATGGTCATTCCTTCCAGTTTAACAAACACTCCAGCGATGTTTTATACATTGATGAACAAGCTGTTCCATTCCTTTTTGAATCAGTTTTTAGTTATATATTTGGACGATATTGTTGTGTATAGCAACAATATGGAGGAGCATGCCAACACTTGTGAAAAGTGTTCAAAGTCTTTCGAGACAACAATTTGTGCGTGAAGCGATAAAAATGCACCTACGCACAACCCACTGTCCAGTTCCTTGGAAACACTATTAGCCATGGTGAAGTAAGGATGGACAACGATAAGGTGGAGGCGATTCAGGATTGGGAGGCTCCAACAAAGGTACCTGAATTATGGTCATTTCTTGGCCTCGCCATTTATTGTCGGTGCTTCATATTTGGCTATTCGGCCATTGTTTCTCCACTCACCGACTTATTGAAAAAGAGTCGTGAGTGGGAGTGGTCTGATTTGTGTCATGATGGCTTTGAAAAACTTAAGGCAGCCATTACCGATGAACCGGTTTTGGCGCTCCTTGATTTCACTAAGGCATTTGAAATTCACAACAAAGCATCTGGTTTTACTATTGGTGGTGTCCTTATGCAATAGGGCCACCCGATTGCGTTTGAGAGCAAAAAGTTGAATGAAGTCGGAAGGCGCTATTCGGCATAAGAGAGGGAGATTATGGCCGTAGTCCATTTTCTAAGGACTTGGCGTAATTAGGTGTTGGGTGACCCCTTTGTTGGTAAGAAGGATAACGTCGCGACAACTTATTTTCAGTCCCAAAAGAAGTTGACTGCCAAGCAAGCAAGTTGGCAAGACTTATTGGCTGAATTTGATTTCTATTTTGAGTACAAGTCGGGGAAGGCTAATGTTGTAGCCTATGCATTTAGTCGCAAGACTGCTTTGGCTGCTATTATTAGTTCAACTTGCAATGATGTTGTTGAGAATATTAAAGAGGGCATGCATCATGATCACCTGGCGAAATAACTTCTCGTTTTGTCCCTACAAGGCAAGACGAAGAAGTTTTGGGAAGAGAATGGTTTGTTGTACACTATGGGCAGATGTGTGTACGTTATGAGGTGGGCTAGCCTTAGGCGTTCTTTTATCAAGGAAGGTCACAATACTGCATGGGCTGGTCACCCGGGGCATAAAAGAACTTTGGTGTTATTGGAGTCTTCTTCTTATTGGCCTTAGATGTGAGATGGTATTGAAGATTATGTGTGTACTTGCCTCATTTGTCAAAAAGATAAACTTTAAACGAAGGTGCCTGGCGAACTGCTTGAACCGCTGCCTATTGCTGAAAAACCATGGGACAACATCACCATGGATTTCATCACATGCTTGCCAAATTCGGAGGGGTTCGGTACTATTATGGTTCTTGTTGATCGCTTCACCAAATATGTGATATTTACTGTCACGACGGCTAGCTACAAAGCCAAAGAGGCAGTCCGTATATTTTTGCCAGATGTCGTAAAGCATTGGGATTTACCAGACATATAATTAGTGATCACGATCCTTGATTCACTAGTGCATTTTTGAGGGAATTATTCAGTTTACTTGGATCAGAGTTGCACTTCTCGACCAGCTTCCATCCTCAAACGGATGGGCAAATAGAGAGGATCAACGCGCTCTGGGACTGTCATTTGCGGCACTATGTTAGTGCCAACCAAAAGGATTGGATAAAGTTGCTGGACACTACCCAATTTTATTATTATTTGCAGTGAAGCGAGGTGATGTGGAGATGTCTATTTGAATTGGCTACTGGACAACAACTCAATACGCCATAATCTTTGCCCGTCGATGCCGCCTTGAAGAGTCCGGGTGCTTATCACATGGTGAAATCCGTGGAGGAACAAGTTGATCTTGCAAGGTCATAATTTAATATGGCTGCCCGAAAGATGAAAAGGTTTGCTGATCGAAAGCGACGACCAGTCAACTATCGAATTAGGGATATATTTATGATAAAACTCAATTCTAGGCATTTGAAGTCGCTGCAAAATGTGAATTAAAGTTTGATTCGTCGGTACGAGAGACCTTTTGAGATTATTGCTAAGGCGGGCAGAATTTCATATAGGGTCGATATGTCCCATCATTTAAAATTACATCACGTCTTCCACGCTAGCCAATTAAAATCATACTTTGAAGACAAGGAGTGAGGGCAGTCCGATCGAGCTCAAATATTTAATACTCCACCAGCCATGGACAAGCAGATTGAGGCGATTATTCATCACCAGTTAGTCTTTGGCAAAAGCTAGAATAATTCAAGCAGGCAGTTCCATGTTCAATTGAAAGAAACGACACCAAATGAGGCAACGTGGGAGAAGTATGAGGACTTGTGGTAGTTCCGCGATGAAGTCCATAATTATTTGCATATGTGTCGCACTAGGGTCGTCGCCAAATAAGGTGGGGGAGCGTGTACCGCCCCGAAAGAAGCTACATTAATTTCCAGTGTTTCTGGGAGTGGGGAAGATTTATATTGCGGTTCAATGAGTCTCGAACGATGTACCAATTGTCAACCAGCCTTGGGAGATATCTTAGAGACTCTTGGGGAGCAATTAATTCCCTTGACCAACAGCCAAAATGGAGCCCCAGGGCTGATACAAAGTTGATTTTTGAAAAGGACTTTTTTGTCATTTATGGAAATGAAGGACCACCTTTTCCCACCATTTTTTATACTTTTGTAAGGACACCCATTTTAGTGTTTTATCTTGGGACCTTGCTCCCCTTCATTTTTAGACTTTATTTTCAGATTGTATAAGTTCTTTGTAAGTAGTTCACTTGTATGGAGAAAACTTAGAGAAATATAAAAGAAAATTGACACTTGCCTCCTAAAAATTGATCTCTATTTTGCCTTATTGATGGCTGTTTGTTTGTGGATTGTTTATGGCATACTTGTTGTTGCACTTTAGTGCTAATTTGTTGTTAGGACTAAGCTTAAATGGTGTTGTGCAAGCCTAGCTTGGCTATCCCACGAGACCTTTGAAAATAGGCCTGTGACAAGTGTTATCAGAGCTTAGTTTTGAGAATGACGTCGAAGTTGCAATGTAATGCAGAGGCTGTTCAAGAAAGGGAGCAGGAGATTTGGAAGGATGCTGCCAAGAAATATGATAAAAGTAAGGTGGGGGACTCCTCTTCTAACCCACCAATTTGTGGCAAAACGTATGGTGAAAAAGGGGAAGGTTCTGACACTAGACAACTCGATGAGAAAATTATCAGAGTAACCTTATTGAGCTTAAGGAAGTGAATAAGGAAGGGCTGACCAACCTTGAACTCAAACTCATTGAAGCTCTCTCCTCTCTTCAAAGAGAGTTTGAGACTTTGCAAACACAAGTTGATGAGACTCCTATTGCGGGATTAGCTGGTCTCGTTACTATTCGTGAGACATGTATTGAGGCTCCTAAACCAAAGGACTTTTGTGGTGAAAGGAATGCCAAAGACATTGAGAACTTCTTGTGGAAAATGGATGCTTATTTCGAGCATGTGAACATTACTAGTGAAGCTGCGAAGATTCGGACAATAGCTATGTATTTGAGCGACACTACCATGTTATTGTGGCAGAGAAAAAAGGCAGACATGGAGAGAGGGTTTGTTCCATCAATGATTTGGGGAAGTTCATAGAGGAGTTAAAGCGTAAATTTTAATCCTCAAAACATAGTACATGAGGCTCATCAGAAGTTGAGGGAATTAAAGCAAACTTCCACCATTCGTGACAATGTAAAAGAGTTCACAAAACTCACTCTTCAAATTTCGAGCCTGATTAGCGAAGACTTGTTTTTGATTTCTTGGATGGTCTCCGAAATTGGGCCAAATAAGAAATTCAAAGGCGACAAGTCAACGATGATGATAAAGTGATCATAGTGTCTGAATCACTAACTGATTTTCATGCCGATGCAGCGAAGGGGAGGGACAACTGGAGCAAAAATGTTCCTCCGAAGGTGGATAACAATCGGAACAAAGGCAAGTCCGTTCCCAACCGAGGCAATGACATGAGAGGTAACAATCGTAACCAACTTTCTCATTTCTGCAAAAAATTATGAGGATTGTAAAAAAGGCGTTCCACATCGTGTGGGCTATTTTCTTTGTGGTGAGATAACTCACGATGTTCGTTATTGTCCGTCGTTGAGTAAATTAAGTGTTATGGTTGCTGCTCAAAAGCATCAAGAGAAGGCTGCGATGCAAATCGGTGGATCATCCGGGGAGCAAAGTGGATAGGTTGGCGGGACGGACAAGCGAAAGAACGTGGCCTTGGATTTGTTCAATCACATGGCCTTGTTTAATCATATGACACTTGCAGCGTTGGCTGCCCATCCGGCTCGTCTAAGGCTGCGCGAATAACTGTTCGTTATTCCAAAGTTAAATGGCAGAGAAGTTCAAATTATGGTGGACACTAGTGTAATACATAATTTTGTAACGGAGTAAAGGGCCAAGGACCTTTGTTTGAATTATGTTGCCGGCGATACGTTGTTGAAAACCATCAATGCCCTCCCAACTACTGTCCATGGTTTTGCTCCTAAAGTCCCGATTGATTTAGGAGGATGAAAGGGGTTGACGGACTTCACTATTGCACCCATGGATGTGTTTGACATTATTTTGGTGCTGTATTTTTCGTATGAGGGTAACGCGTTTATTTTTCCATTTCTCAACCAACTTCACATCAGCGATGACGGTGGTTCTTGCGTGGTACCCCTTATTTGGGTACCACAAAATGGAATGCACTTGTTCACTATGCAGATTGTAAAGGGTATTAAGAAAGGGGAACCAACCTTTCTTGTTGCCCTTGTCGAAGGCATCGAAAACTTAATGGAGGCAGTAGCTTTGTCTCCTTGTATTGAGCAGGTCCTTTTTGATAATAGGGACGTGATGCCAGAAGAACTTCCCCAACGGTTGCCACCACGAACGAAAGTTGATCACCAAATTGTATTGGTTCCCGGGGTAAAGCCACTTGCCATGACGCCTTATCACATGGTACTGCCGGAATTGGAGGAACTTAGAAAGCAACTGAAGGAGCTGTTTGATGCTGGACATATTATGTCGTCTAAGGCGCCATTTTGTGCACCCATTTCGTTCCAAAAGAAGAAGGAAGGGACACTGCATTTTTGTATTGATTACCGAGCCCTCAACAAGGTCACGGTAAAGAACAAATATCATGTTCCTTTGATCACTGATTTATGTGTTAGGTTGGGGCAAGCCAAAGTGTTCACGAAGATGGACTTGAGGAAGGGTTATTACCAAGTCCGGATTGCTGAAGGAGACGAGCCAAAGATGACTTGTGTTACTCATTATAGAGCCTTTGAGTGGCTAGTCATACCTTTCGGTTTGACAAACGCTCCAGCGACATTTTGTACATTGATGAACAAGCTATTCAATCCCTTTTTGGATCAGTTTTTAGTTATATATTTGGATAATATTGTTGTGTCTAGCAACAGTATGGAGGAGCATTTCGAGCACTTGTGCAAAGTCTTGCGAGACAACTATTTGTGCGCGAAGTGAGAAAAATGCAGCTTTGTAGAACCCACAGTCCAGTTCCTTGGACACACTATTAGCCACGGTGAAATAAGGATGGACAGCGATAAAGTGGAGGCGATTCGGGATTGGGAGGCTCCAACAAAGGTACCTGAATTACGGTCCTTTCTTGGCCTCGCCAATTATTATCGGTGCTTCATATTTGGCTATTCAGATATTGTTGCTCCACTCATCGACTTGCTGAAAAAGAGTCATGAGTGGGAGTGGTTTGATTTGTGTCATGATGCCTTTGAAAAGCTTAAGGAAGCCATTACTGATGAGCCAATTTTGGTGCTGCCCGATTTCACTAAGGCATTTGAAATTCACACCGATGCATTTGATTTTTCTATTGGTAGTGTCCTTACGCAAGAGGGCCACCCGATGGCATTTGAGAGCAAAAAATTGAATGATGCCGAAAGGCGCTATTCGACACATGAGAGGGAGAAGAAGGTCATAGTTCAATGTCTAAGGAGTTGGTGTCGTTATGTATTTGGTGCTCACTTTGTTGTTAAGACGAATAACGTCGCGAAAACTTATTTTCTGCCCCAAAAGAAGTTGACTACCAAGTAAGCACGTTAGTAAGATTTCTTGGGTGAATTTAAATTCACTTTTGAGTACAGGTCGAGGAAGGCTAATGTTGTAGAATGGTTTGATGTACACCACGGGCAGACGTGTGTACATTCTGAGCTGGGCTAACCTTAGGCATTCTTTGATCAAGGAAGGTCACGACACTGCATGGGCTGCTCACCAGGGGCAGAAAAAGATTTTGGCGTTATTGGAGTCCTCTTATTATTGGCCTTAGATGCGAGATGATATTGAAGTTTATGTGCATACTTTCCTCGTTTGTCAACAAGATAAAGTTTAAACGAAAGCACCTGGTGAACTGTTTGAACTGCTGCCTATTGCTAAAAAACCACGGGACAGCGTTGCAATGGATTTCATCACATGCTTGCCAAATTTGGAGGGGTTCAGTACTATTATGGTTGTTGTTGATCGCTTCTCCAAATATATGATATTTACTACCACAACGGCCAGCTGCAAAGCCAAGGAGGCAGCCCGTATATTTTTGTGAGATGTCGTAAAGTATTTGGGTGTACCCAAACATATATTTAGTGATCGTGATCCTCGATTCACTGGTGCATTTTGGAGGGATTTAGGTAGTTTTCTTGGGTCAGATTGCACTTCTCGACCAGCTTCCATCCTCAAATGGATGGGCAAACAGAGCGGATCAACGCGCTCTTGGAGTGTTATTTGCGTCACTAAGTTACTGCCAACCAAAAGGATTGGGCGAAGTTGTTGGATACTGCCCAATTCTCTTATAATATGAACCGAAGTGAGGCGATGAGGAGAAGGCCATTTGAATTGGCTACTAGATAGCAGCCTGATACACCACAATCCTTGCCCATCGACGCCGGCTTGAAGAGTCTAAGTGATTATCACATGGACAAAGCATGGGAGGAACAAGTTGATCTTGCAAGGTCATAACTTGATAAGGCAGCCCGGAATATGAAAAAATTTGATGATCGAAAGCGGCGACCAGTTAACTATCGAATTGGGGATAGATTTATGATAAAACTCAATCCTAGGAAATTCAAGTCGCTGCGGAATGTGAATCAAAGTTTGATTCGTCGGTACGAGGGTCCTTTTGAGATTATTGCTAAGGTGGGTAAAATTTCATATAGGGTCAACATGCCGCATCATTTAAAATTACATTCGGTCTTCCACGCTAGCCAATTAAAATGATACTTTGAAGACGTGGAAAACAAGGAGTGGGGGCATTTCGATCGAGCTCAAATTTTTATTACTCCACTAGCCGTGGACAAGTAGATGTAGGCGATTATTGATCATTAATTAGTCTGTGGCAAAGACTGAACTAATTCGAGCGCGCAGTTCCTTGTTCATTGGAAAGGAATGAAACCGGAGAAGGCAACGTGGGTGAAGTATGAGGACTTGCGGCAGTTCCGCGACCAAGTCCATAATTATTTGCATTTGTGTGGTGCCGGTTTCATCTCCAAATCAGGTAGGGGAGCGTGTACCGCCCCGAAAGAATCTCTATTAATTTCCCGTGCTTCCGGGAGCGGGGCATATTCATATTGTTGTTTAATGAGTCTTGAACGGTGTCCTAATTGTCAATCAGACTTGGGAGATTAGTTAGAGACTCTTGGGGAGCAATTAATGACCTTGTCCAGTAGCTAAAACAAAACCCAAGGGCTGATAGAAAGCTGATTTGTGAAAGGCACCTTTTTCCATTTATGTAAATGAAGGACCACCTTTTCCCACCAACTTTTATACTTTTGTAAAGACACCACTTTAGTCTTTTATCTTGGGATATATCTCCCCTTCGTTTTTAGGCTTTATTTTCATATTGTATAAGTCTTTGTAAGTAGTTCACTTGTATGGAGAACACTTAGATAAATATAAAAGAAAATTGGCACTTGCCTCCAAAAAATTGATCTCGATTTTGCCTTCTTGTTGGCTGTTTGTTTGTGGATTGTTTGTGGCGTTCTTTCTGTTGTACTTTAGAGCTAATTTGTTGTTAGGACTGGGCTTAAGTGGTGTTGTGCAAGCCCAACTTGGCTATCCCACAAGACCTTTGAAAATAGGCCCGTGACAAGTGGTATCAGAGAGTAGGTTCGAGCATGATGTCAAAGTCACAACGCAACGAAGAGGCTATTAAAGAAAGGGAGCAGGAGATTCGAAAGGATGCTTCCAAAAAATGTGATAAAAGTAAGGTGAGGACTCTTCTTCTAACCCACTAGTTTGTGGAAAAACCTATAGTGAAGAAAGGGAAGGTTCCGACACTAGCCAACTCGAAGAGAAGATTATTGGAGTAGAGGCTGGTTTATCGGCTTGAATCGGCCACTTGTTATTGTAAAGAACAACTTTATTTCTCTTGAATCAGTGGCTTTTAAGGGCCTTGATGAGGTGAAGACTAACCTTATTCAGCTTGAGGAAGTGAACAAGAAAGGGCTGACAACCTTGAACTCATACTCACCGAAGCTCTCTCCTCTCTTTATAGAGTGTTTGAGACTTTTAAAAGGCAGGTTGATGAGACTGTTGTTGCAGGAGTTGCTAGTCCTGTTACTTTTGTGAGACACGTATTAAGGCTCCTAAGCCAAAGGAGTTTCGTGGGGAAAGGAATGCCAAAGACATTGAGATCTTCTTGTGGCAAATGGATGCTTATTTCGAGCATGTGAACATTACTAGTGAAGCTGCCAAGATTCGTACAACAACTATGTATTTGAGCGACACTGCCATGTTATGGTGGCGAAGGAAAATGGCAGACATGGAAAGATGGGTCTGTTCCATTGACGATTGGCAAGGAGGAGTTAAAGCGTCAATTTTATCCTCAAAACATAGTACACGAGGCTCGTCGGAAGTTGAAGGAATTGAAGCAAACTTCCTCCATTCGTGACTGATGAGTCCACAATTTGGACTCATTTAGGGCTATATTTCAATTGAATTAGTTTCCTCAATTGCATATTTTGTCTGAATAACAGATGTAAACCCTTTAGTTTCAGGTATTGGGATTGAGAGACAAAGCTTGGATGCTATCAAGTAAAAAGGAAACAAAGCGGCAGAAAGAATGGAGAAAAGCTTTCATGAGGATCGCCTAAACTATTAGGCGAGTCGCCGAAAGGTCCTAAATCCCACCGAATGTTCCAGTGTGTCGAGCCCTGAAGGATAAGGTCAAGTCTGCGATGAAAAAGAGCAGTCGGCGCGTCGTCGAGCAGTTTTGCGAAGCAGCACTTTATCACTCAATGCCTCAAAATGCGAGAATGCTGCAGGCAAAAGCAGAAAGGCGATGAGCCAGATCAAAGGGCGGATAATCGAGTGTGTCGACGATCCTAACTAACTGCGCCGAATGGTCCTTCGCAGCACAAATTTTTGAACACTATAAATACATGTTTAAATTGTTAGCTTAGTATCAGACTTTAGAGAGAAATTTATTTTTGAGACTAAGAATATTTCAGTTTTAATTCTCAGAGTTTTTGGAGACATTGTGCTTGAACTTGAAGATATGAAGATTTTCAACTCCAAGGAATTGGAAGTGGGTCTCGAAGAATCTTCATCCTTGATGTGTTTAAAGACTTTATTCAACGTACCCACTTGATGGAAACACTTGTTAGTATCGATTTCTATCTCTTTTTCATTTCTAGCTAAAATCCCAATTCTTAGGGTGTGATTTTGTGAATATGGGTTAAATTTACTATTGGGTGTTGCTTATTGTTGGTATATTCGCTATTTGAATGTGATTTCGTTTAGTAGTTGTGCTTGTACTTAATGAGATTGTAGTTGTAAATACGATTTCATCTTATTGTTTTTGGCTTGCTCGAGAGAGAGGTTTTAAAACTAAGACTCATAAATTGATAGTTGGTGGTTATTGGGTCGTTGTGGGTTCAGCTCGAGAGAGTGAATCCTAGGCCTCTCCCACAGTTTCAGCTCGAGAGAGTGAATGGGCTAAGGCGGAGGCTGTGCTTAAATGCGGCAACTCGGTGTTCGAGAGAAACTGAGTTGATTCGGGGTAAGTTGCTCGAGAGAGAATTTACCCCACTAAAGTTTAGCCTAGTTACAAATATTCAGCGATGTACTATCAATAGAATTTACCCTATAGTGTCTCTTATCCTATATTCCTATCACATCCCAAGAATCCTGTCTCCCTATCTCGTTTCCTTATATTTTTGTCATTTTTGTTGAATAGATAATGCAAACCCCCCTTAGATTTAGTATGTTTGTATTCAATAATGTTTATAGCTATGACTGATTAGAACTAAATTTTATTTTTCTATTAATTCTCGAAACCACTCCCTGTGGGAACGATCCCAACCCTTGGTTGGGTTATATCACTACACGCGATCGTTGGCACTTGAACCGAAGTAGTGTCCTGATATGTGAAGTCAGTGACTATGTGAAAGAGTTCACAAAACTCACTCTTCAAATTACGAGCCTGACCAGCGAAGACTTGTTGTTTTATTTCTTGGATGGTCACCAAAATTGGGCCAAACAAGAACTACAAAGGCGACAAGTCAACAATGTTGATAAAATGATCGTAGTGGCTGAATTGCTAACTGATTTTCATGCCGATGCAGTGAAGGGGAGGGATAACAGGAGCAAAAATGTTCCTCCTAAGGTGGATAACAATCAGAACAAAGGCAAGTCCATTCCCAATCGAGGCAGCGACATAAGAGGTAACAATTGTAACTAGCCTTCTAATTTCCAAATTTTTTTTATGAGGATCATAAGAAAGGCGTTACACATCATGAGGGCTGTTATCTTTATAGTGAGACAACACACGCTGCTCGTTATTGTCCGTCATGAAGTAAATTAAGTTCTATGGTTGCTGCTCAAAAGAAGTAAAAGAAGGTTGCGATGCAAATCGGCGGAACGTCCGGGGAGCAAAGTGGATAGGTCGGTAGGGCGGACAAGGGGAAGAACATGGTTGTGGGTTTGTTCAATCACATGTCCTTGTTTAATCACATGACACTTGCAGCGTTGGCTGACCCGCCGACTAGTGTAAGGCCGTGCGAATCACTGTTTGTTAATTTCAAGTTGAATGGCAAAGACGTTCGAATAATGGTGGACACCAGTGCAATACATAATTTTGTGACACACGAAAGGACCAAGGACCTTTGTTTGAATTATGTTGCCAGTGATACGTTGTTGAAAACCGTCAACGCCCTTCCCACTACTGTCCATGGTTTCGCTCCTAAAGTCCCCATTGATTTAGGAGAATGGATGGGGTTGTCGGACTTCACTATTGTGCCCATAGATGTGTTTGGCATTATTTTGGGGATAGATTTTTTGTGTGAGGTCAACACATTTATTATGCCGCATCTCAACCAACTTCACATTAGCAATGCCGAAGGTTCTTGTATGATACTCCTTATTCGGGTACCACAAAATGGAATGCACTTGTCCACTATGCAGATTGTATAGGGTCTTAAAATATGGGAACCAACCTTTCTTGTTGCCCTTGTCGGAGGCATCGAAAACTCAATTGAGGCAGTAGCTTTACCTCCTTGTGTTGAGCAGGTCCTTTTTGATAATAGGTACGTGATGCCAGAAGAACTTCCCCAACGGTTGCCACCACAAAGGGAAGTTGATTACCAAATTAAATTGGTTCCCGGGGTAAAGCCACCAGCCATGACACCTTATCGTATGGCGCCCCCAGAATTGGAGGATATTATAAAGCAACTCAAGGATCTGATTGATGCTGGACATATTAGGATGTCTAAGGCGTTATTTGGTGCTCCCGTTTTGTTCCAAAGGAAGAAGGAAGGGACGCTGCGTTAGTGTATTGATTTCCGGGCCCTCAACAAGGTCACAATAAAGAACAAATATCCTATTCCTTTGATCACTAATTTATTTGATAGGTTAGGGCAGGCCAAAAAGTTCACGAAGATGGACTTGAGCAAGGGTTATTACCAAGTCCAGATTCCTAAAGAAGACGAGCCAAAGACGACTCGTGTTACTCGTTATGGAGCCTTTGAGTGGCTGGTCATGCCTTTCGATTTGACAAACGTTCTAGCGACGTTTTGTACATTGATGAACAAGTTATTCCATCCCTTTTTGGAACAGTTTGTAGTTATATATTTGGATGATATTGTTGTGTATAGCAACAGTATAGAGGAGCATGTCGAGCACTTGTGCAAAGTGTTCAAAGTCTTGCGAGATAATAATTTGTGCTTGAAGCGAGAAAAATGCATCTTCGCACAGTCCACTGTCCAGTTCCTTGGACACACTATTAGCCACGGTGAAATAAGGATGGACAGTAATAAGGTGGATGTGATTCAAGATTGGGAGTCCCCAACAAAGGTACCCGAATTACGGTCCTTTCTTGGCCTCACCAATTATTATTGGCGATTCATATTTGGCTATTCATCTATTACTGCTCCACTCACCGACTTGTTGAAAAAGAGTCGCTACTAGGAGTGGTTTGATTTGTGTCATGATGCCTTTGAAAACTTTAAGGCAGCCATTACCAATGAGCCGGTTTTGGCGCTTCCCGATTTCACTAAGGCATTTGAAATTCACACCGACACATTTGGTTTTGCTATTGGTGGTGTCCTTATGAAAGAGGGCCACCCGATAGTGTTTGAGAGCAGAAAATTGAGTGATGCCAAAAGGCGCTATTCGACACATGAGAGGCAGATGATGGCCGTAGTCTATTGTTTAAGAATTTGGCATCATTATGTATTGGGGCTCACTTTGTTCTTAAGACGGATAGCGTCACGACAACTGATTTTTAGTCCCAAAAGAAGTTGATAGCCAAGCAAGCACGTTGGCAAGATTTCTTGGCTGAATTTGATTTCACTTTTGAGTACAAGCCAGGGAAGGCTAATTTTGTAGCCGATGCACTTAGTCGCAAGGCCGCTTTGGCTCTTATTTTTAGTTTAACTTGCAGCGCTGTTGTTGAAAATATTAAAGGCATGCAGCATGATCCTGTGGCAAAAAACTTCTCGTTTGGCCCTACAAGGCAAGCCAGAGTAGTTTTGGGAGGAGAATGGTTTGTTGTACACTACGGACAGACGTGTGTACATTCTGAGGTGGGCTAACCTTAGGCGTTCTTTGATCAAGGAAGGTCATGATACTGCATCGGCTGGTCACCTTTGGGCATAAAAGGAATTTGGCATTATTGGAGTCCTCTTTTTGCTGGCCTCAGATGCGAGATGATATTGAAATTTATGTGCGTATTTGCCTCATTTGTCCAACAAGATAAAGTTTAAACGAAGGCGCCTGGCAGACTGCATGAACCGCTGCCTATTGCTGAAAAACCATGGGACAACGTCACCATGGATTTTATCAGATACTTGCCAAATTCTGAGGGGTTCGGTACTATTATGGTTCTTGTTGATCGCTTCTCCAAATATGTGATATTTACTGCCACGACGGCCAGCTGCAAAGCCAAGGAGGCAACCCGTATATTTTTGCAAGATGTCGTAAAGCATTGGGGTGTACCCAAACATATTATTAGTGATTGCAATCCTCGATTCACTAGTGCATTTTGGAGGGAATTATTCAATTTGCTTAAGTCGGAGTTGCACTTCTCGACCAGCTTCCATCCTCAAACGGATGGGCAAACAGAGCAGATCAACGCGCTCTTAGAGTGTTATTTACGGCACTATGTTAGTGCCAACCAAAAGGATTGGGCGATGTTGCTGGACACTACCCAATCCTCTTATAATTTGCAGCGAAGCGAGGCGACGGGGAGAAGTCCATTTGAATTGGCTACTGGGCAGCAACCTAATACGCCACAATCCTTGCCCGTCAACGCCGGCTCGAAGAGTCCGGGTGCTTATCACATGGCGAAAGCCTGGGAGGAACAAGTTGATCTTGCAAGGTCATATCTTGATAAGTCATACTTGAAGATGGAAAAGTTTGTAGATCGAAAGCGGCGACCAGTCAAGTATCGAATTAGGGATAAACTTATGATAAAACTCAATCCTAGGTAATTTAAGTCGTTGCGGAATGTGAATCAAAGTTTGATTCGTCGGTACGAGGGTCCTTTTGAGATTATTGCTAAGGCGGGCAGAATTTCTTATAGGGTCGAGATGCCCCATCATTTGAAATTACATCCGGTCTTCCACGCTAGCCAATTAAAACCATACTTTGAAGACGTGGAAGACAAGGAGAGGGGGCAATCAAATGGAGCTCAAAATTTTATTACTCCACTAGTTGTGGACAAGCAAATTGAGGTGATTATTGATCATCAATTAGTCTTTGGCACAGGCTGGAATAATTGGTGCGCGTAGTTCCTTGTTCATGGAAAGGAACGGCACCGGAGGAAGCAACGTGGGAGAAGTATGAGGACATGTGGCAATTCTGTGACCAAGTCCATAATTATTTGCATTTGTGTGTCACCGGGGTCATCACCAAATCATGTGGGGGAGCGTGTGCCACCCCGAAAAAAGCTACATTAATTTCCAGTGTTTTCGGGAGCGGGGCACAATCATATTGTGGTTCAACGAGTCTCGAACCAGCCTTGGGAGAATACTTGGAGACTCTTGGGGAACAATTAATTCCCTTGACCAACAGTCAAAACGAAACCCAAGGGCTGATACAAAGCTGATTTGTGAAAGGGACCTTGTTGCCATTTATGGAAATAAAGGACCATCTTTTCCCACCAAATTTTATACTTTTGTAGATACACCCATTTTAGTCTTTTATCTTGAGACCATGATCCCCTTCGTTTTTAGGCTTTATTTTCAGATTGTATAAGTCTTTGTAAGTAGTTCACTTGTACGGAGAACACTTAGAGAAATATAAAAGAAAATTGGCACTTGCCTCCCAAAACTTGATCTCTATTTAGCTTTCTTGTTGGCTGTTTGTTTGTGGACTGTTTGTGGCATTCTTATTGTTGCACTTTAGTGCTAATTTGTTGTTAGGACTGAGCTTAAGTGGTGATGTGCAAGCCCATCTTGGTTGTACCACGAGACCTTTGAAAGTAGGTCTGTGACACCTTTCCTCCATAGGGTTCCTAATTCTCCAATTATACAAGTTAGAATTCTCCAATTGAAATTAGGGTTTTATTTAATCTAATCGGTTCTTTCCATTTATGATTCAAATCATTGTTTTCTATCTTTTTATGCATGAATTCAAGTAATTAGATATTTTAAAGTTGAATTCACATGAACCCATGCATGATCCATTATTTCTAGACTATGATCCTATCATGAAGCTTATGAACTATCAAAGATGAATTTATGAAGATATGCATGTTTCTTTATGAAATTTATAAAGGATTTAAGGTTGCTCTCAGAGTAAAGCATCAATGTTGTAGTAAAAGGATTTCTCACATACAACTCAAAAAATGATTGTGAAAGGATATTTCTCACATAAAGGATTCATAAGGTTGAAAGGTTTTCTCACCTAAGTTGAATCAAGATGAAAGAGCTATTCTAGTTGAATTCTAGATTGAATTGACTACTTAATTGTGCTTTTCCATGGATAATAAGATAATTTAAGATTAAGGACTATTTCGTGGGATTTATGCTTAGCACCAGTGGACTCGCGACAATTACCCATGTCCCACAACCATATGCCACCATAGGTTTGTCTTAGAGAGACATTATCTAGTTGATCCACTTTAGCTCAAGTATATGGTTCTTACCTTGGAATGTAAGTCATCACTTTCCGGTGTGGGATAAACATCGGATTCCATGTTATATATTACAAGGGTTATGTCGGTTAAAGATAAGATTCCCACAATAATGAACTGAGGTTGCTTTCTTAAGTATCTCACAAGTGTTTTATAAGATGTTTATCTTCCTTTGACCATGATTATGACTTGTGTTTTCTAACATGTTATTTCATGATTTATCTTGGTCATTGCATGTTATGTAAAGTCCCTTTTAGCATGATTTCATAACTCTTATGCATTGCTATAATACTAGGTACATTCCATTTACTAATACATATGTGTGCCTATATTGTTTCATTAATGTACGGTCTAACTCTCCTATTCCCCATACTGGTGGCTAGTTCAATTATTGGTGAGTCCTCATGGTCTGAGGTCTAAGATTCTTTTATTGCTTTCGTGTTATTTTCGTTATCAAATTTTGTATGTGATATATAGGTTACGTCCCAATCACTTCTTTGATGTAATAGATGGCTTTGAGACTTGTGTTTAAACGTACGCTTTTGTCAAACTCTTATACGTGAAATACTACTTTTAAAACATTTACTTCTATTATCTTGTATGATGTATGCTAAGTGACTTGTGTAGGGCCTCTCGGGGTAGTATACTCCATGTTACGCCCAGGGTCTACTTTGAGGCGTGACATACTTGGTATTGCATATCATGTTTAAATCCATTTTGTTATCATAACTATGTTTTTATGCATTTCTTCATACATAGTGAATTCACTATACTAATGCATATTTGTGTCTATATTGTCTCAAAATATAGGGTCTGACACTACTCCTCCCACTCGTGGCTAGCTTGGATTGTCTACTAGTATCGTGAATTGTGGTTCAACGAGTCTCAAACGGCATGCCAATTGTCAACCATCCTTGGGAGATTACTTGGAGACTCTTGGGGAGCAATTAATGCCCTTGACCAGTAGCCAAAACGGAACCCAAGGGTTGATACAAAGCTAATTGTGAAAAAGTCCGTTTTGCTTTTTATGGAAATTAAGGACCACCTTTTCCCACCAACATTTATACTTTTGTAAAGACACTCATTTTAGTGTTTTATCTTGGGACCTTGCTCCCCTTCGTTTTTAGGCTTTATTTTCAGATTGTATAAGTCTTTCTAAGTAGTTCACTTGTATGGAGAACACTTAGATAAATATAAAAGAAAATTGGCACTTTCCTCCGAAAAACTGATCTCTATATTGCCATCTTATTGGTTGTTTGGCTGTGGACTGTTTGTGGCATTCTTGTTGTTACACTTTAGTGCTAATTTGTTGTTAGGAATGAGCTTAAGTGGTGCTGTGCAAACCCAGTTTGGCTGTCCCACGAGACCTTTGAAATTAGACCCGTGACAAGTGGTATCAAAGTGTAGGTTCAAGCATGTTGTTGAAGTCGCAACACAATGAAGAGGCTGTTCAAGAAAGTGAGCAAGAGATTCGGAAGGATGCTACCAAGAAACATGATAAAAGTAAGGTGAGGGACTTCTCTTATAACCCACCAGTTTGTGGATAAACCTATGGTGAAGAAGGGGAAGGTTCCGACACTAGCCAACTCGACGAGAACATTATCGGAGTTGAGCCTGGTTTGTTGTCCTTGAATAGGCGACTTGTTGTTGTTGAGAACAACTTTAGTTCTCTTGAATAAATGGCTCTCGAGGGTCTTGATGAGGTGAAGAGTAACCTTATTAAGCTTGAGGAAGTGAATAATGAAGGGCTGACCAGCCTTGAACTCAAACTCACCGAAGCTCTCTTCTCTCTTCATAGAAAGTTTGAGACTTTGAAAAGTCAAGTTGATGATACTCCAGTTGCGGAAGTTGTTGGTCCTGTTACTGTTCCTAAGACACGTATTGAGGCTCCTAATTCAAAGGAGTTTCGTGGTGAAAGGAATGCCAAAGACGTTGAGAACTTCTTGTAGCAAATGGATGCTTATTTCGAGCATGTGAACATTACTAGTGAAGCTTCCAAGATTAGGACATCAACTATGTATTTGAGAGACACTTCCATGTTGTTGTGGAGAGAGGGTTCTATTCCATTTGGGGGCAGTTCTAGGAGAAGTTAAAGCGTCAATTTTATCCTAAAAACGTAGTACATGAGGCTTGTCGGAAGTTGAGGAAATTGAAGCAAACTTTCTCCATTCGTGACAATGTGAAAGAGTTCACAAAACCACTTTTCAAATTCCGAGCCTGATCAACAAAGACTTGTTGTTTTATTTCTTGGATGGTCTCCAAAATTGGGCCAACCAAGAACTTCAAAGACGACAAGTCAATGATGTTGATGAAGCGATCGTAGTGGCTAAATCGCTAACTAATTTTCGTGCCGATGCACCGAAGGGGAGGAAAAATTGGAGCAAAAATGTTCTTCCCAAGGTGGATAACAATCGGAACAAAGGCAAGGCTATTACCAACCGAGGCAGTGACATGAGAGGTAACAATCGTAACCAACCTTCTAATTTCCGTAAAAAATATGAGGATCGTTAGAAAGGCATTCCACATCATGAGGGCTGTTATCTTTGTGGTGAGACTATACACGCTACTCATTATTGTCCGTCGTTGAGTAAATTAAGTGTTATGGTTACTGCTCAAAAGCAGGAAGAGAAGGCTGGGATGCAAACCGACGGACCGTCCGAGGGGAAAAGTGGATAGGTTGGTGGGGCGGACAAGGGGAAGAATGTGGCTGTGGGTTTTTTCAATCACATTGCATTGTTTAATCACATGGCATTTGCAGCATTGGCTGCCCATCCGTCTCGTGTAAGGCCGCACCAATCACTGTTCGTTAATGCCAAGTTGAATGGCAAAGACGTTCGAATTACGGTGGACACCAGTGCAATACATAATTTTGTAATGCAGGAAAGGGCCAAGGACCTTTGTTTGAATTATGTTGCCAGTGATACGTTGTTGAAAATCCTCAATGCCCTCCCCACTACTGTCCATGGTTTCGCTCCTAAAGTCTCCTTTGATTTAGGAGGATGGAAGGGGTTGAATGGACTTCACTATTGCACCCATGGATGTGTTTGACATTATTTTGGGGCTAGATTTTTGGTATGAGGTTAACACATTTATTTCGCCGCGTTTCAACCAACTTCACATCAGCGATGCCGAATGTTCTTGCGTGGTACCCTTTATCCGGGTACCACAAAATGGAATACACTTGTCCACTATGCAGATTGTAAAGGGTTTTAAGAAAGGGGAACCAACTTTTCTTGTTGCCCTTGTCAGAGGCGTCGAAAACTCAATTGAGGCAGTAGCTTTACCTCCTTGTAATGAGAAGGTCCTTCTTGTAATAAAGACGTGATGCCGGAAGAACTTCCCCAACGGTTTCCACCATGAAGGGAAGTTGATCACCAAATTTAATTGGTTCTTGGGGCAAAGCCACCTGCCATGAGGCCTTATCGCATGCCGCCCCCAGAATTGGAGGAACTTAGAAAGAAACTCAAGGAGCTGCTTGATGCTGGATATATTAGGCCGTCTAAGGCGCCATTTGGTGCGCCCGTTTTGTTCCAAAAGAAGAAGGAACGAACATTGCATTTATGTATTGATTATATGGCCCTTAATAAGGTCACAGTAAAGAACAAATATCATATTCCTTTGATCGTTGATTTATTTGATAGGTTGGGGCAGGTCAAAGTGTTCACGAAGATGGACTTGAGGAAGGGTTATTACCAAGTCCGGATTGCCGAAGGAAACGAGCCAAAGACGACTTGTGTTACTCGTTAAAGAGCCTTTGAGTGGCTGGTCATGCCTTTCGATTTGACAAATGGTCCAGCGACATTTTGTACATTGTTGAACAAGTTGTTCCATCCCTTTTAGGATCAGTTTGTAGTTATATATTTGGATGATATTGTTGTGTATAACAACATTATGGTGGAGCATGTTGAGCACTTGTCCAATGTGTTCAAAGTCTTACGAGATAACGATTTGTGCGTGAGGCGAGAAAAATGCAACTTCACACAACCTACTCTCCAGATCCTTGGACACACTATTAGCCACGGTGAAATAAGGATGGACAGCGATAAGGTGGAGGCGATTCGGGATTAGGAGGCTCCAACAAAGGTACCCGAATTACGGTCCTTTCTTGGCCTCGCCAATTATTATCGGCGCTTAATAATTGGCTATTCTTCTATTGTTTCTCCACTCACCGGCTTGTTGAAAAAGAGTCGTGAGTGGGAGTGGTCTGATTTGTGTCATGATTCCTTGGAAAAGCTTAAGGCAGTCATTACCGATGAGCCGGTTTTGGCGCTTCCTGATTTCACTAAGGCATTTGAAATTCACACCGACACATCTGGCTTTGCTATTGGTGGTGTCCTTATGCAAGAGGGCCACCCGATAGCATTTGAGAGCAGAAAATTGAATGATGTCGAAAGGTTCTATTCAGCACATGAGAGGGAGATGATGGTCGTAGTCCATTGTCTAAGGACTTGGCGTCATTATGTATTGGGTGCTCACTTTGTTGTTAAGACGGATAACGTCGCGACGACTTATTTTTAGTCCCAAAAGAAGTTGACGTCCAAGCAAGAATATTGGTAAGACTTCTTGGCTGAATTTCATTTCACTTTTGAGTACAAGTCAGGGAAAGCTAATGTTGTAGCCGACGCACTTAGTTACAAGGCTGCTTTGGCTGTTATTATTAGTTCAACTTGCAGCAATGTTCTTGAGAATATTAAAGAGGGCATGCAGCATGATCCCGTGGCAAAACAACTTCTCGTTTTGGCCCTACAAGGCAAGGCGAAGAAGTTTTGGGAGGAGAATGGTTTGTTGTACACAAGGGGCAGACGTGTGTACGTTCCAAGTGGGCTAATCTTAGGCGTTATTTGATCAAGGAAGGTCACGATACTGCATGTGCTGGTCACCCGGGGCAGAAAAGGACTTTGGCGGTATTGGAATCCTCTTATTATTGGCCTCAGATGCGAAATGATATTGAAGTTTATAAGCGTACTTGCCTCATTTGTCAACAAGATAAAGTTGAAAGGAAGGCACCTGGCAGACTGCTTGAACCGCTCCCTATTGCTTAAAAACCATGGGATAGAGTCACCATGGATTTCATCACATGGTTGCCGAATTTGGAGGGGTTCGATACTATTATGGTTGTTGTTGATCGATTCTCCAAATATGTGACATTTACTGCCACGATGGCCAGCTGCGAAGCCAAAGAGGCAGCCCGTATATTTTTGTGAGATGTCGTAAAGCATTGGCGTGTTCCCAAACATATTATTAGTGATAGCTATCCTTGATACAGTGGTGTATTTTGGAGGGAATTATTCAGTTTGCTTGGGTCAGAGTTGCACTTCTCGACCAGCTTCCATACTCAAATGGATGGGAAAACAGATGGGGAAATGGAGCAGATCAACGCTCTCTTGGAGTGTTATTTGTGGCACTATGTTAGTGCCAACCAAAAAGATTGGGCGAAGCTACTGGATACTACCTAATTCTCTGGGCAGCAGCCCAATACGCCACAATCTTTGCCCGTCGATGCCAGCTTGAAGAGTCCGGATGCTTATCACATGGTGAAAGCCTGGGAGGAACAAGTTGATCTTGCTCGGTCATATCTTGATAAGGCAGCCCGGAAGATGAAAAAGTTTGCTGATCAAAAGCGACGACCAGTCAACTATCGAACTGGGGATAGATTTATGATAAAACTCAATCCTAGGCAATTCAAGTCAGTGCGGAATGTGAATCAAAGTTTGATTTGCCGGTACGAGGGTCCTTTTGATATTATTGCTAAGGCGGGAAGACTTTCATATAGGGTCGATATGCCCCATCATTTGAAATTACATCCGGTCTTCAACACTAGCCAATTAAAACCATACTTTGAAGACGTGGAAGACAAGGAATAGAGGTAGACCGATCGAGCTCAATTTTTTATTACTCCACCAGTCGTGGACAAGAAGATTGAGGTGATTATTGATCATCAATTAGTTTGTGGAAAAGGCTGGAATAATTCGAGCGCACATTTCCTTGTTCATTGGAAAGGAACGACACTGAAGTTGTCAACGTGGGAGAAGTATGAGGACTTTTGGCAGTTCCATGACCAAGTCCATAATAATTTGCATTTGTGTGGCGCTGGAGTCGTCCCCAAATCAGGTGGGGGAACGTATGCCACCCTAAAAGAAGCTACATTAATTTCCAGTGTTTTCGGGAGCCGAGCAAATTCATATTGCGGTTCAACAAGTCTCGAATGGCATGCCAACTATCAAACAGCCTTGGGAGATTAGTTGGAGACTCTTGGGAAGTAATTAATGCGCTTGACCAGCAGCCAAAACGGAACCCAAGGGCTGATACAAAGATGATTTGTGAAAGGGGCCTTTTTTCTATTTATGGAAATGAAGGACCACCTTTTCCCACCAACTTTTATACTTTTGTAAAGACACCAATTTTAGTCTTTTATCTTAGGACCTTGCTCCCCGTTTTTTTTAGGCCTTATTCTCAGATTGTATAAGTCTTTGTAAGTAGTTCACTTGTATGGAGAACACTTAGAGAAATATAAAAGAAAATTGGCACTTGCCTCCCAAAAATTGATCTCTATTTTGCCTTTTTGTTGGTTGTTTGTTTGTGGAATGTTTGTGGCGTTCTTGCTATTGCGCTTTAGTTCTAATTTGTTGTTAGGACTGAGCTTAAGTGGTGTTGTGCAAGCCCAGCTTGGCTGTCCCAAAAGACCTTTGAAAATAGGCCCGTGACACCTTTCCTCCATAGGATTCCTAATTCTCCAATTATACAAGTTAGAATTCTCCAATTGAAGTTAGGGTTTTATTCAATCTAGTCGGTTGTTTTCAATTATGATTCAAATGATTGTTTTCTGTCTTTTTATGCATGAATTAAAGTAATTACATGGTTTTAAGTTGAATTCACATGAACCCATGCATGATCAATTATTTATAGACTATGATCCTATGATAAGCTTATGAATTTATGAAGATATGCATGTTTCTTTATGAAATTGATAAATGATTTAAGGTTGCTCTGAGAGTAAATCATCGATGTTGTTGTAAAACGATTTCTCACATACTACTCAAAAAATGATTGTGAAAGGGTATTTCTCACATGAAGGATTCATAAGGTTGAAAGGTTTTCTCACCTAAGTTGAATCAAGATGAAGGAGCTGTTCTAGTTGAACTTTAGATTGAATTGATACTTAATTGTTCCTTTCCATGGATACTAAGACAATTTAAGATTAAGGACTATTTCGTGGGATTTATGCTTAACACTGAGTGGACTCGCAACAATTACCCATGTCCCATAACCATGTGCCACCATAGGTTTGTCTTAGAGAGACATTAGGTACTTGATCCACTTTAGCTCAAGTTTGTGGTTCTTACCTTGGAGTGTAAGTCATCTCTTTTCGGTGTGGGATAAACACCGGATTCCATGTTATATATCACAAGTTCTATGTCGGTTAAAGGTACGATTCCCACAATAATGAACTAAGGTTGCTTTCTTAAGTATCTCACAAGTGTTTTATAAGATGTTTAGCTTGCTTTGACCATGATTATGACTTGTGTTTTCTAACATATTATTTTATGATTTATCTTGGTCATTGCATGTTATGTAAAGTCCCTTTTAGCATGATTTCATAACTCTTATGCATTGCTATCATACTTGGTACATTCCATTTACTAATACATACTTGTGCCTATATTGTTTCACTAATGTACGGTCTGACTCTCCTATTCACCATACTCATGGCTAGTTGATTGGTTTGAGCTTAAAAGATTAGTGAGTCCTCATGATCCGAGGGCCAAGATTCTTTTATTTCTTTCATGTCCTTTTCGTTATCAGATTTTGTATGTGATGTATGGGTTACGTCCTAATCACTTCTTTGATGTAATATATGGCTTTGAGAGTTGTGTTTAAACTTATGCTTTTATCAAACTCTTATATATGAAATGCTACTTTTAAAACCTTGACTTCTATTATCTTGTATGATGTATGCTAAGTGACATGTGTAGGGCCTCTCGGGGTTGTATACACCATGTTACGCCTAGGTCTACTTTGAGGCGTGACATACTTGGTATTGCATATCATGTTTAAATCCATTGTGTTATCATACCTATGCATTTCTTCATAGTTAGTGCATTCACAATACTAATGCATATTTGTGTCTATATTGTCTCAAAATATAGGGTGTGACACTACTCCTTCCACTCGTGGCTAGCTTGGATTGTTCTACTAGTACCGTGAATTGGTGAGTCCTTATGTTTTGAGGACAAGACCATTGATGCTTTATTTGTTTTTTTGTCTTTTAGTTTCAGACTTGTACATATTGTATGGATTATGAACCAACCCTTCTTATTATGTTACAAAGGTTTGTATCAGAATTAGTTGTATTCTGTGTATCTCTTATGTACTCTATTTATTTCATTTTAGATCATTCTATAATTTTAGACTTATATTGATTATATCTCTTCAATTTTTTTTTTATTATTGTTAAAACAGAAACACTAAAGAAACTGGTTTGAAGACTAAAAATAGAGTGAACTTATGAAATTCCAGCTATATATTAATTTGTAGAAGATCTGAATTTGTACAAGGAAAAATATAACCATTTCCTATCTAGTAGCCACTTACAAAGTGGATGTTAAAACTAAATAAGAACATGTGCCACTAACAGCCATAAAAGAGGCCACTAACTTCAGAAAGTTGAGCAACTAAAGTTGACCAAGTCTAGCTAAAAATTAGGAAGCACTAAACTGAAATAAGTAAAAAATAATAAAAATAATAAGCTGGAAAAAATGTCAATTGTCTAACACTCACCCGTGGCATTTTTGTGGCAAACACCAATTCTTTGCCTCAGATCTTCAAACCTTCCCTTTGGCAATGACTTAGTGAAAATGTCAGCTAGCTGGTTCTCAGATGAACAATGAAAAGCAACACTTCATTAGATTGTTGGACTTCTCTAATAAAATGAAACTTGATCTTGATATGCTTAGTTCGACCATAAAGCACTGGATTTTTTGAGATTGAAACTGTTGAACTGTTGTCACACATGATCTTGGTAGCTTCTGTTTGTTCATGGCCTAAGTCGTTCAACATCTTCCTTAGCCAGATAACTTGATTCACAGCAAATACAGCAGCTATGTACTTAGCTTCTGCTGTTTATTGAGTTGTAGTTTCTTGTTTCCTAGAGCTCCAACTAAAACAACTTGTCCCCAAATAGAAACGATATCCAGAGGTGCTTCTGGAATCATCAACTCCGCCACCCCAATCACTATCAGAGTACCCGATCAGGTTCATAGTTACTTTGGAAGATGTTGGGAAAATTTTTTCCAAACTTGTTGGTTCCTTTAATATACCTTAACACTCTTTTAGCTGCTCTAAAGTGTATGTCTCTAGGCGAATGCATGAACCTAGAGAGAAAACTTACAACAAATAGAATGTCAGGTCTGCTTGTGATTAGATATAGAAGACTGCCAACTAAGCTTCTATACATACTATCATCCACTTTTTCGGAATCCTCATCATTGCCAAGCTTCACACCAATAGAGATGCTTCACACCAGTAGAGATTAGAGTACTCACAGGTTTGCAGTCTTGCATTTTGAACCTGTTTTGAATATCCAAAATGTATTTCTGCTGGCATATGAAAATTTCATCACTGGACTGCAGCACTTCCATGCCAAAGAAGTACTTCATGACTTCAAGATTAGTCATTTCAAAGATTTTCTCCATTTCATCCTTGAACCTTTGGATTAGTTCAATTTTCCTTCCTGTCACAAGTATGTCATCCACATAAATTGAGATAATTAAGGACTCACCTGCAGTGACTTTCACATACAAAGTAGCTTCACTTTGACTTCTACTAAAGCCAAGTTGGATGAGATGATTATCCATCCTCTCATACCATGTCCTTGGGGCTTGTTTTAGGCCATACAAGGCCTTCGTTAAGAGATAAACTTGATCCTCTTTTCCAGGAATTGAGAAATCATCAGGTTGATCTACATAGATCTCTTCAGCAAGCAAACCATTCAAAAAAGCCGATTTGACATCAAGTTGATGAATCTTCCAAGAACTATGAGATGCAAATGCAAGAATAAGCTTGATTATGTCATACCTTGCTATAGGAGAAAATGTTTCCTCGTAATCCACACCATATTGTTGTGCATATCCCTTCACCACCAATTTAGCCTTATGTCTGCAAATTGTTCCATCAGGATTGAGTTTTGTCTTGAAAATCTATTTTACACCAATCACCTTGTGATTTCTAGGTCTGTCAACAAGCTACCAGGTTCCGTTCTTATCGATCATGTCTAGTTCATCTTGTATAGCTCTCCTTCATGCCTGAGAGTCTTGTGCTTCAGCATAGCTTGTTGGTTCATAGGTAACCAAGTTACACCGCTGATAGATATCTTTTAAGGTTCGAGTTCCCCTCACCGGTACATCATCCACTAGTTCATCTTCTAAAAGTTGAGGCTGCTCTTTTGAAAATAAATCAAAATAAGAGGTCTTCTGATTTTTCCAATCCCAACCAGTTGTTTCATCAAACTTCATTTCTCGACTGAGAATTAGTTTTTCTGATTTCAAACAAAAAATCATGTAACCTTTGGATGAACTATAGCCCATAAATATGCCTTTATGAGCCTTGTTGTCTAGCTTATTCCTCTTTATTTCTGGAACTCGATAATAACATATATACCTAAAGATTCTGAGATGGTGTACTGATGGTTTGTTCCCACACCAAGCTTCATATGGAGTCATGTCCTACAAGGCCTTAGTAGGCAATCTGTTCAGCAAATATACAGAGGTATTGACTGCCTCCGCCCAAAACTGATTTGGGATCTTTCTTTCGAGCAAAAGACATTTCGACATCTTCATTACTGTCATGTTCTTCCTTTCAGACACGCCATTTTGTTTTGGAGTGTATGGTAATATCAATTGGCGTTCAATACCTGTGTTAATTCAAAACTCCACAAACTGAGAAGAAGTATATTCTCCTCCATTGTCAGACCTTAAAGCCTTAATACTAAGATTACATTGATTTTCTGCTAAAGCTTTAAATGTTTAAAAACATCAAAGACTTCACTCTTCAGTCTAATGAAATAAACCCAACACATTCGGGTGTAGTCATCAATAAAGAAGAGAAACTATTTGTTACCACTCAATGAATCTGTTTTCATTTGGCCGCAAACATTTGTATGAATGAGCTGAAGTTTCTGGTTAGCTCTCCATACTTGATTTTCTTGAAATGGAAATTTTGTTTGCTTTCCATGTTGGCAAGTTTCACAAACCTGAGCACCAGAAAGAAATTCAGGCATATTTTCCACTAGCTCCTTATTTTTCATCTTTGCGATGTTGCTCGCATTGAAGTGACCAAACATTTTGTGCCATAGGTTTGCACATGTTTATGAAGTAATAGTGTAAGCCTGCTTAGTGATTTTCTCCCTATCAACTGAAAACATTTTGTTGCTCATCTTGACATAAAATAATTCTACTCCAGAAGGGTCAGAAACAACACATTCACAATTCTTAAAATGCATAGAATAATTATTTTCAAGCATTTGTCCAACACTCAACAAATTTTGACTCATATCAGGCGTGTACAAAATATCATGAATAGTTTTGATACCTGATATTGTTGAGATAGACACTATACCTCTGCCTTTGACTTATATTGCCTCACCGTTTCTCACTTTTACTTTAGATTTGTATGTACGGTCAAGGAATTTGAACATTTCAGCATCAATGCACAAGTGATGTGTGCAACCACTATCAAGATGCCATGAAACAGAGGATTCGCTGATTGAAAAGTATGAAAATGCAAAGAGTTTCTCCTCATGTGCATCTGGAGCTTCTGGTACTTGTGCTTGAAAAGCACCATAGGCCTTTGCTCTTGATTTGCAAAGCTTGGATATGTGCCCCGTCTACTTACAGTTGTCGCATACAGCATCAACTCTCCACCAACAGTACCTCTCCAGATGTGTAGTTCTTTTACAATGTTTGCACGGAGGGAACTTCTACTTCACATCTCCACTATTGTTTCCCCATCATGCTTGCCCTAATTCTTTTGGTTGAACTGTTGCTTTCCTTTACCAAATATTTTCTTTTGTACAGAGAGAGCTCCTTCAGTGAACTTGTCCTGTCTCATAGTCCTCCTTTGCTCTTGTGCTTTAAGAGCACTCATTAGTTCACCTAATGAAAGTTTGCTCAGGTCCTTGGATTCTTCAAGAGAGGAAATCTTAGATTCAAACCTCTCAGGAAGAGTCACAAGAACTTTCTTCACAATTCGTTTGTCTTTAAATTCTTCACCAAGAATTCTAAGGTTATTAACAATTAAGGAGATTCGATCTGATTGTTTCATCCTCCTCCATATTCAAGGACTCAAACTATCTTTCCAGGTTCAACACTTGCATTTGACGTGTTCTATCGCTGCCTTGATATTCTTCTTTCAACCTATCCCAAGCCTCTTTTACTGTTTTGCAAGCCATGATTCTGTGAAACACAGAATCTGCCACAGCATTCTGCATAAGTGACTTGGCTTTAGATTTCTTTGCCTTCTCTTCGTTGCAGGATTTGATTTGAGCCAATATGGGATTTGTTGGTAGAGCAGCAAGTGGTTTTATCTTCCATCACAATTTCCCAAAGTTCATAGGCTTCCAGAAAAGCTTGCATCTTCACAGACCAGATTTGGTAATTTTCACCGGTGAAAGTGAATGGTGGATTTAAAGGTAGGTTGTTGGATGCCATTTGTGTTGTAGGTTAAAACTTTTTGGTCCAGTAAGATCAACTAGAGGCTCTGATACCACTGTTAAAATAAAAATACTAAAGAAACTTATTTAAAGAATAAAAAATAGAGTGAACTTATGAAATTCCAGCTATATATTAATTTGCAGAAGATCTAAATTTATACAAGGAAAAACCTAACCATTTCCTATCTAGTAGCCACTTACAAAGTGGATGTTAAAACTAAATAAGAACATGTGCCACTGACAGCCATAAAAGAGGCCACTAACTTCAGAAAGTTGAGCAACTACAGTTGACCAAGTCTAGCTAAAAATTAGGAAGCACTAAACTGAAATAAGTAAAAAACAGTAAAAACAATAAGATGGACTAACAATTTTGTCATGCTTATGTCAACTGGCTCGTTTAAGGTCTTTCGAGATCCTTTCTGCCATGTAAACCTAGGGGGTACTTTGTGTCGTGACAGTAGCATGCAAAATTGGTAAGTTATTTATCTCCTAAGTAGATGAATTTCACCATGCAACATGGTTAGTCTACTGGTGTATGTTTTACTAAACCTTATCTTTGATCCCAAATTACCTATCCCAGAGTAAGTTCAAGCTATTATGTGAGACTTGATAGCCTCAAATCTTTGTTTTATAATCCCTTTTCTCATTCATTACCTTCTTGATAAGGAATGTAGGAAGAAGGCATGATCTAACATTGGTCACCGTCAAAAAACAATTGAATTAAAGAGAATTATAATACATGCATGCACACCATTCAAGAATTAGTATTTATTATGTGTACGTTGTTAATCTCTCATGGTTCCCACACACCTTGTTATGGATTTAGCTATTCATAATTGTTTGATCAAAATTCAGAATAATTTGGTGAAAAGATTTCATGCACTTACAATCTGAATATTGATAATCATAATCCTTAATTGATTTGCAAAGTAAAAAATCAAAGATGAATGTGTAATTAAAATCCCAAGAATTCAAGAAATAAAGACAAAAGTAGTTCACTAAATAATTCTCACTATATTGTTGAATTGAAGGTATGAAAGCTTAAAGACACAAGGCAAGGACAACAGTATGCAAAAAGAAATCAAAAACATAGAAAAATAAAGAAAAAGACAAGTGTGAACGGTGACTCACCAACAGGGCTGGACCTAGCTAAACATGACTGAGACTTCTGCTGAAAAGTTCAAAGCAGGTCGGCGAGGAAAGATGCAGAACAACGACTTGGTAAATTAGTCGGTGAGGTTTGATTTGATCGCCGAAACATTCTGAAAGTTGTGCAGAAAATGATTAACAAATTGGCGAGCATAGATGCAAATGAGCAGATCGTAGATCATGGAAGGCGAACTCATTCGGGCTTGCCAAAAGTGTCCAACACCTAAAATTTTGAGATTGAAGTCGAAAAGCGAGGAAGTTGACGATTCCGGCGAGTCCGACTAGTGTCACTGGATGAGTCTCGAAGTACATTTATAGCTAGCTTTTGGAGAAGTATAAATTGCTTCGGAGAGAGAGAAAAACATCTTCTATCACTGAGAATAGAGAGTACTGAGAACCTTCTAAGATTTTGGAGTGTTGGGCTATTTTTGTACTTGAATTTCATGGGGTTTTTATATGGTAATTTTGATTTGACGATAGAATCAATCAAACTGATGGAAAACAATCCATTTGATATAATTCTCTTTAGTTTCACTGTGTAGCTAAAACCCTAGTTCTAGAGGTGTGTGTCTGTAGTTGGCTGTTGAATTGAATATTGGGTTCTTGTGTATTTCTCTATTTTATGTTAATTTCAGTGGGTTCAATCATATTGTTGTGTTTTGATCTATGATTTGGGTTTGCGAACTCAAATATAGCTTATATCTTCTTGTTTCCTTGAGAAGGATTGCATGGAGTGGATGATTTGATTGATAATTGCTTATTGAATTTAATTGCTAAGTTAGCTTGAAAAAGAAATTTAGGTGTTGATGTCAATTCCTAGATCTGCTTGAAAAAAGGATTTGTATTGAGGTTATAGTTTGGTTCGTATAGCATGCATGTGAGGCTTGAAAAAGCTCTTATGATAAGCAATTTACGATTGAGATTTGCTTATTGTATTGTTGATTGATCTAGCCTACTCATTAGGAATTGATGTTGTTGAGCAATCATATTTACCCATTATCGAACTCGATACCCAATTGTGCACACTCCTAGAATTATTCTCTAACTTGCCAATTACTTTTGTTCCTTTGATCTTGTTAACAATTTTGTTAAAACAAACTCTCAATTGTTGAGGAAATAGTCAAATGCCCATTTAACCTATTAGTCAATTCTTAACTACACACCAATACTTCACGGGGGTCCTATTACCCCCCTTAACTTTTTATTTTCGATATTTTGTAGCCCTTAAACATTAACCTGTCAAAGAAGGTGAATACACCTCCCTTAGGCGCGTGAGGATGTTTCTAAAACACATTATCAGCATTTTGGAATCCACATACAAGTCCAAATCGGCCTAAAATTAAGACTTTAAGTTGCAAGTTGTCTTCCATTTCAAAGCTTCCCATAGTAACTTCCATTTTAAAGCTTGAACCTCTATTTTTTTTTTATTTCATATCTAAGGTTCAAAATTTATTTTCCTCACTCATAAATACAGAATTGCAAGGTAAAAAGATCTAGTTATGGAGCTTGAAATTTCTTCTCCATGTCAATGTCCAAAAATAAATTATTTCCCTCTTCAACTTATAAATATAGAACCACAACATATGTACACCCATTGATTTCCCTTCCTCCAGTAAGGAGAATCATGAAAAACTCTTTTCTCCTACACCATTACATCTGACCCTTAAAGATTTAAAAAATGTTAATTTTCAAGACTCAATTATTTAGTCAAAGATAGATTTTATTTATTTTTAAAAGAAATATACATTGTTCAAAGTATCTGGATGTCGGAACAAGTATTCTTGAAATACCCCATTCTTGGGTCACCATGATTATAGGTACTTCTCCAAATAGAATGAGCTAAGGGGAAAGGATTCTTTAAAAAGTTGATTTTTGAAATGAAAAAAAAGTGAGTGAGGGAGAACCAATTATGGTTATATGAGGATTACTTGTTAAGAACAATGTAGAAGAAGAAGAAAGGTTGGAACTCAATTGAAGAGTAGTCATGTTGTTAGTTATGTTTGGAATTGAAAATTTTAACCTAATTAAAAGAGTAAACTAAGAAGAATAAAATGTGGGGTCCACTGAATTCAGAAATAAGTAGGAAAATAGAATTGAATAAAGTGGGCCAACCTAGCACGTGTATACAAACATATGTGTATATCTAGTTAATGACAAAAGATAGCGTTTAAGAGTTGCAAAATATCAAAAATAAAAGGTTTGGGGGAGGGGGTGTACTGTGTAATAGGACCCCCGTGAAGTATGAGTGTGTAGTTGGGAATCCGACAATAGATTGAGGGACTTTTGGCTATTTTCTCCTCAATTTTTAATTTGAAATCTCTAAGACTTAAATTTATGTTAAATATTGATTCTACAATTCTATAAAAGATTAGATCACGAATCTTACGTCTTAATTGAATTCTGGCATAGACCGCTACTTGGGGATTCGACCCCAACCTATTTGATTGGGTTCTTTATGATTGACGATCTACTGATTTGTATAGCATACATTTGAGCATTATCATTGTGCTCGTCCATGCCAGAGGCCATTAGTTAAACTCCAATATTCCACGAGTAACTCCAATGGCGGTGGTAATGTTGTTGGCATTGACTGCCTTCGACAAAGTGTTTCTTAGAATGTATCTAAGACCAAATATATTGGCCTCAACTTCAGTGTTGAGGATGTGTGTCCACTGTCCCACTCTTCTAAACCATGGCCAAACAGGCTGCCCAATCAGCTTCACGTCCATGAACAGTAGCCCTTTTTCTTTCAACTGCTGTTTCTTGTCCCCAGGTGTACCCAACAACTCAATTTCATGTCCATGGAAAGGGCAATACGGGAGAAGGCAACATGGGAGAAATACAAAGATTTGTAGCAGTTCAATTATGACGTCCATGCTTAATTTCATTACTATGATGCTGCAGTCGTTACTAAAACCAGTAGCATTAACCATCCTGCTGACCAACCAACTGATTTCCCTGCCTAAGTGCCAAGCGGGGGTTCAAAACGTACATACTTCAGCAATTTTGACAGTTTCCGCATTGGACACGCCAATATTGGTTTCGAAGACAAACATGGGCATCATTTAAGGATTGTAGCTGCTTAGGTTGAGATTCAGCAAAAATAAACTGCTGACATCACAATTGCAACTAATGCAGTATCTCCTTCTTTAGAATAGAATCTTTAGAGCAAATTTCAAGTGCATATAGTATAGCTTGTCATTTCTATACATTGTAAGCATAATTCCTTTGAAGACTCACTGTCAATAATCTTGTTTGAACCATCTTGATCTTAATAGTCAATACCCCTACAGGCTCCCAGGAAGTAGCATCAACATCTAAGAGAAGAATAGGATGCTTGATAATCTAGCTATTTCCTGCCTGACTGATGAGGTACCCTGAAGTGAATCAGATCATAGACAGCAGATTCGATAGTAAAAGAAGATGGTAACAAATGAGTTCTATTATAACCGATCTCCAGACTTGTAGAACGTAATACTCAATTGTGGATTCACCAAAGAAGCCAGATGTTTGAAACTGATTGATGCACGTCTAAGAGACTAATAAATATAACCTATCTAGTGCAAAGAGTTGTCCATATGGATCAACTGTGTGTTTTAGCAGTGCCAGTAACATGGGCCAAGTATGGAATCTATTTGTACTTGATGTTGGATGATGATGGTTGCCTTGTTCACATCTAAAGAACCTAGCATTTTCTATTTACTGGAGCTGATAGCTCCTCTAGCAAACGGGAGAATGTTCTGATGATGGATTATCATATTTTCAGAGGCTTTGGGGGGAGTTATGTTATCATCATTGCTCAATTATATACCTTTAGTTGTTTGCACACAAATCATTCATCTTAATATCCCACAAATACCTTCCTGGTACACAGTGTTTCTGCCAGACAAAAGATACAATCTTTTAAACTAATTATGAAACGGGCACTTCATTCTCCCCCTTTCTTTGCAGCCTTTTCTCCTTAAGATTATGTATTTTAGAGAAGGTTCGTGACTAGGATTTTTTAAAGTAAAAATGGAGATCAAGTCATAGACGGTTGTAGTAAGAAAGTAACAAACAAATAGTAGACACATTCACCCCTATTGCACAAGAACTTCTGACTAATATATGCACGTGCGATTAATTTACAGCTTCTTAGAACTTTCCAGGTTACAACATAAGAATGTTGTTGACCAAGCATCATGGAGGAGTATGTTTCAGACATATATATCTTACAAGAAAACCAAGTTATATCACCTTTCAAGTAAGCCCTTAACATAAACCATGCCTTTTTCACTCAGCTGTAGCTCCTTCCGCATTTTCTCTACTTCTTGGTCATCACCTTGAACAACAATTTCCGACAAGCTTCCATCATTTGCTACAATCATTTTCACCTTGATCTGCTCCTTTCTGGATGCTCGAGTCCAATAATATACACCCCTGCTCCCAATTTAAATATGGTTTCCAGTCAACAGCAATTCAAAATCAGAGTTGACAGATGATTTTTCTTTTATTAGCAGTACTTACGCTAACGGACTTAAGGCAGTAATCCAGAACCAATTATTGCCTACATCTGGAACTGTTATAGTAAGAACTAGGGCAACACTTCCCAAGCTTACACACGTGCAGAAAGTTAACAATGCTGCTTGTCCTCGGCTTGGAACCATCATTCCCTCAAACCTTCAGAATGCAAAAGTTATACTAATATATATCAATAGAGAGAGAGGCTGAAACAATCTATGTAGGTGTTTGTTATTAATAAAGTTTACCCTATTGAGGCAAAAAAACACTCTCACATGTCAAGGCATGATAAATATACTTATATGAATGAACTCCTCTTTGCTTGCTAGAAAAAGAATTTTAGTAAATCGGAAGCATTGGATTGAATTTTCTGGAAGAAAGGCCTCCTACGGGCAAACAGAAGATGATATGGTGAAAACAGCATTGGTGTCACTCACGTACATGAAGATAATCAAATAACAGTGGTGATGATGTACAGTTTTCAAAACGTCATCACTTCATTAGTAGGCACAAGCTTCCGGAAAGAAGTAAAAAAGAAAAGTTACAGAGTGCCCTCAGATGCAAAGATAGGAAAAGAAATCTCACTTTCAGCTGAAAACAACATTTCAATAATAAACATGAGAAAAGACAAATTTATGCAGCCAATGACACAGTTTGCAGCCATTTTAGGCCAAAGACAAACACTAGTTATTCACATCCATTACACCTAAAGAATGAAGATAATAATACAGCTGGAGGATGCAATTGTCCAATTCACAATATTTTCTGCCAATTTAATAATATTAATAAGTCCTTTCCGTAGATAAAAGTTGTTCAAAGGAGGATAAGGTAAGAGAAATAAAAAGGGATACTACTAACGTTATAGTCTCTCCTCTATCCAACACAGCGAAATTATTTCGAGTGAAGAAGGAAAGAATTTCCCCAGCAACCTGGTTAGCCGCTTTCTTTCCCTCATCTATCCCTTGCTTAACAAATGTCTTCTGCACAATCTGCATCCAAAAATTCACCATCAATTACAAACCAAACCCAACAGAAACAAAGAATCAAATGAAATAAAGAAATAGTAATGACCTTGGATTTAACAGATCGTTTAATAAGGGACCAAAGACCAGGAACAGAGATGACAAAGAGACCTAGAGAAGTGTAGTAGCTAGCCAACGAATAACCAGCATCTGCTGCTGCTGCTGCAAGTGAGAAGAGAGAAGAAGGGTTTTCTTGATAAAGTAGAGGAGTAGCACTAGCAGCACTGAAAAGCACATCGTTATAGGCTTTAACGGTGAGGCGGCTTCTGGGTCTTGTTCGAAGACATACATGCGGTTTCTGCCCACTCTGTAAACTCCAGGGAAGAGAGAGAGGAGAGAGTACAAGTTTTGCTGCCATGGAACTTTTTGGTGCCACTCAACAAAACACACAAATGTGCCCAGACGTTATCACCTTCCAACTTCTAACTGCTTCTAATTGCACCTTTTATTTCTATGACCCTCCAACGCCCAACACTTTAATTATTAGAGAAAATGATCAAAATGGTCCTTAATGTATGGGGTTGTTTATTTTGATCCTTAATACATTTTGCATGATTCATATAGTTCTTAATGTATTATAAAAAGTAGGCAAAAGGCATAAATTACCCTCCAAACTTTTACCCAAAAGTCATTTACACACTTTAACTAATGGGGCGACCTATTACACACCTTAATTACATAAAAGTATATTTATTTCCCCCTTCCGTCACCCAACCCAGGGCGCATTTTGCTCCACATAGTTGAGCGCGTCAACATGCTAATAAAGTCATTTTTATTTATTTATTTAATTAAAAAAACCCAACCCAACAATTATATTCCCATTCTCTTCATAAAACCCACCCACCCGACCCTAATGAACAAGAACCCTAAATTTTCACCCAAAAATCTGAATCAAGAACCCTAAATTCAAACATAGTTCAAAATTCCTTCTTTTGAATCAAAGGTAACTCTTTTTCATTATTATTCATTCATCTCTTTTCCATTTTGATTCATTCCTCTCCTTTTTTCATTTTGATTTGTTTCTATCTATTTCGTATTTTGAATTTTTAGTTGTTTGATTCGCGATAATTCTTATTAAGGTGCTACAATGGCTCGAATAA
>JAJOOI010020843.1:0-63636 GCA_029582585.1 Solanum bukasovii
ATGTTGTATGTGGGTAGTCTTATTATGCCTTAAATAGCGTCAAAGAAAGTACATGTTTGTGATAAAAAAACTTATTCCTTTATCCACACAAACAATCGCTTCAAAAACTCGGTTATTAGCCCCAAAATATACCATTTATATTATTGGGTCCGTGCATAGCACGGACAACATTATCTAGTACTTAAAATAAATATCAGTTAAGTATACATATTTTGCATGCTTATGTTATGTTAATTAATAATATATGTTTATAAAAAAGAAATTATTATATATATATATATTTATTTTTTTAAAATAACGTAAAATTTTTAAAGAAAGAAATACTTTAAAAAAAAAAAAGAAACATGACAATCCACCATCATAATAACAATGAAAAACAAAAATTAATTATAGTAAATAAAATTTTGCCATTAATATCAAAATTAAAATATTATTAATATTGATGCACAAAAAATAATCTAAATAATAAGATAAAAAGAATACGAACTATATCATATATAAAAATAAGGGGAAATTGTATATAATAGGAAACTATTAATTCAAATTAAATGTTATAACTACAGTTGATTTAATTGTAACACGTAGCAAACTGTTGCCATTCGTCTCTCTCCCTACGTTTCTCGCTTGCCACTCTCGCTAGTCTCTCCCTTGCCTCTCTCGCTTTTATACAACACAAATGCATAAAATGCGTTTGTGTTTGTATAAAGCGAGAGAAAATTGTATATATACATATATTTTGTTCCCCTCTCTCCCCTCTCTCAGATCTCGCTCGCTACTCTCACTCGCCTCTCTCACTTTATACAAACACAAATGTATACATTGCGTTTCTATAAAGCGAGAGAAAATTGTATATACAAATACATATATTTTCGTCCTATACACTTATGATATACAAATACAGATCTCCCCCTGCCCAGTTTTCTTTTGTCTTTCTCTCTTTATACAAATACAAATTATGCAATTGATTCTTTTGTATATGTATACCGAAACAGATTATACAATTGCTTCTTTTGTATATGTATAGCGAAATATACTTATTAATAGCCATAACAAACATAAAGTATGCTATGGAGCGCAATTATGCAAATTATAGCTATAACATACAAATATAATTTTTATGTTTGCTATATGTGAAAGTTGCTCAAAAAATAATAGCCATTAAAAAGATATCATTATTCCTCCTCATGGTTTTATATTAAAAGAAAAAAAAATAGAAGCTGAACACAATTGCGTAATAAATTGTTACCCACTTGGAATCAATTGATGCTGGAATAAAATGAATGTGACATACGAAGAATATATATAAAGTAATATTTATTTAGGATTTGTGATATGGATGAATATTGGGCAAAGAAGATTGCTTTTCACTCGGTGGATTCCAAATATTTATTAAGATAATTGGGAAAAGAGTTCAAAACATATTTCAATTATGGATAAAATTACTTTTACACATATCAATTTTGTGGGGGTCATCATCTTAATTTTAGTATATTTTTATGGGTATTATTAGCTTAGTTGGATTAGCAAGTAGACAAACGTATAAGAGGCGTGTGAGGATGGACTTAAAGTTAGTCTAACTTATATTTATTCGCCATGTAGCAGTCAACATATGCCTTTTTTTTAAAATTGTTTTCATTAAATATTTCAAATGTAGCCGTTTATTCTTCATTATAAACCTCCATTGAAGATTTGTAAGCTCAAAACCGTTGAAGAGGATTGAAGAGGTAAGTTTTGATTATTAGTTTTTTTAAACAAAAAAAGGAATTCTTCTCTATATTCGTGTTTAGGGTTTCTAATTTCTTGTCCAATTTTTCTGTATAAAATTAGGGTTAGCTATGGAAAAGGTAAAATTGGATTCGAATAAGATTTGTATAGATAATAAAGATTCAATGTTGATTTCGGAGGTGCGATACAGTCATGGTCTCTTACTCCCTTTGAAAACTTCTTGGCCCAACAACAATCATGGAAGAAGATTTTGGTCGTGCTCATATTATGGTGCAAAAAATTGTAATTTTTATCGATAGAGGGATTGTTTGGTTGATGAAAGATCTAAGTTCATTATTCCAAAATTGGTGAAGAAAATTAAGGAAATGGACAACAATTAGTATCGAAGGTAAAAATATAGAAGAAGATGGAAGAAATGGCTCATCGCAATGATAGTGAAATTATAGAGATGATGGAAAATTCAACTGTTATGGACCTTGAAGGTGAATCTGCCTCAAGTGTGAAGAAAAAGAAGGACAAAGAAGTAGATATTGATTTCCCTGATTGTGAAGAGCTGATAGAAAATGCAACATAAAAGTCGATGGAAGTGAAGAAGAAAGGGACCAACTACTCTAGCTTCTTTAGGATTTTCATAATGTTTCTATTAATGTGTTTTTCTATATGGATTAATTGGTTAATGCAAGTTGAAAACATAAAGACTTGTCATGATCAATTGCCATAGTAGTTTTTGTATGTTTCAAGTTGAAGTCTTTTGTATTGAAAAATTTGATTTTCTTGAATGATATTTCTTGTGTTTACGGTTAAGTTGTTTCAATGAAACACCTCGGATTTGAAAATAATGAAAAATGCAAAATTTTCTTAGCTGGTGTTTGTGTCTACAGGTCCTACCTACGGACCGTAGGTGCTCTTATGGGCTGTAGGTGGAAACAGTAGGTAGTAGGATAAATGATTTTCAAAAGTCAAGTTCCAGTACCCTTTTTACAGTTCACTAGGACGGTTCATCATCCTATATACGAATCATAGGTAGGTCTCATAGGTAAGTTCCAGACTTAGTGACATTTTGAAGGTCTAAATTGTGGACGACAAATGGCATTTACGAACCGTAGGAAGACCAACAAACCGTACATGGGATCCGTCGAAAATTGGTGAATTTTAAGTCTAGTAACCTATCTATGGTTGACGAGTACGGTTCGTAGTAGGACCTACATACCGTAGGTCCAAACCATAGATAGGGGTCGACATTTTTATTTTAAGGGCTTTTGGGTCTTTTCCTAATTATTCTAACCTAATACTATGTCGTTTTACCATCTACCCTAGGCCCTATATAAACGTTTTAACCCCCAATTTACCCCATTGAACTCATTCTCCTAAATTCCCTAAAGTTGACCAAGTTCATCCTTCCAAATCCTCTCAAGTCTAAGGGAGAAGAATAAGAGCTAGGGTTCATTCAAGTTTCCAAATCCTCTATTTTTCTTGGGATTTGGTATCAAGGTATGTCTGCATTCACCCATGGAGTCCTTTTCTTCATGGGGTCCCTAAAGATTTTAAGTTTCCAATTCAATTCTCCAATTGTCAAATTAGGGTTTCAATTCAAGGAATGTGGGTTTCTTCCAATTATGATATATTATGATTAATTAAGTCTTTTAATGTATTATTTAATGTTGACCTATGATATTTAGTTGAAATTGCACTTTCCCATGCTTCAATTATGTGTTTCAACCATGATCTTATGATATACCCACGGACTATGAAATTATGGACATATACATGTTTTCATGAAGTTATTATAAATGATTTAAGGTTGCTTTGAGAATAAAACATCAATGTTGTTATGGTGAAGTGTTATTCTCTCATAAAGGATTCAGAGGGCCGAAAGTTTTTCTGAACTAAAGATTAAATCAATATTTAGGAGCTACTCTAAATGAACTCTAGCTTGGATTGACTACTTGATTGTGCCTTTCCATGGATAATGAATAGAATATGTCTAATGACTATTTCGTGAGATTTATGCTTAGCACCGAGTGGCGATTACCCATGTACTATAATTATGTGCCACGATAGGTTTGTATTAGATAGACATTAGCTAGTGGATCCACTTTAGCTGAAGTTTATGGTTCTTACCTTGGAAAGTAAGCGCATCTCTTTTCGTTATGGGATAGACACCAGATTCCATGTTATAGATTGCCTATGTTGGTTAATGACAAACTTTCCACAATAATGAACTAAGGTTACCTTCTAAAAGGATCTCTAATGTATTTTAAAGATGTTTAGCTTGGATTGACCATTGTTATGACTTATGCTTCTAACATGTTATTTTATGATTTAACTTGGTCATTGCATGCCATGTAAATTCCTTTTAGCATGATTTCATAACTCTTATGCGTTGCTATCATACTTAGTACATTTCATGTACTAGTGCATACTTGTGCCTATATTATTTCACTAATATAGGGTCCGACATTCCCATTCCACACACTCGTGGCTAATTGATCGTCTTGAGCTTCAAAGATTGGTAAGTCCTCATGTTCCAAGGACCGAGACTCTTTATTGCTTTATATCTTTTTGTTTCAAACTTCTACGTGATGAATGGGTTACGTCACAATCACTTTTCTTATGATGTACTAGATGGCTTAAGACTTATGTTAGACTTTTGCTTTTGTCAAACTCTTTATGATATAAAATTGTCTTTTGAACTTTCTAAATTCTATTATCGTGTATGATGTATGTTAAGTAGCTTGTATACGGTTTCTCGGGGGTCCTATACATCATATTACGACTAGGGCGTACTTTGGGTCGTTACATTCAATTATTGAATTGCAAACATATTATTGAAATCAAACACAAATTGATGAATTTTTTTTTCTTCATATAAAACAAATGCATCAACATAAGTTCATGTACCAAAAAACTTACATCAACATAAGTTCATAAATTCACGAAAACAACCATCTTAAACTACTTAAACTTGTTTGCCAACCCAACTACTAACATCTTATCAGTACCAAGAAATAACCATCTTCACATACTGTAAAAAATAACCATCTTCACATACTGTAAAAAATAACCAACATCTTATAAGCACTATTTCCATGGTTCCTTAGGTTGGGAAGAAGATAAGTTTTTCCTTTTTTTCACCCTCATCTCTTCAAGCTGGCTTGCTTTGACTGCTACTTTACCCTCCCACCTGACTCCAGTCCCTAGTGTGTATTATCGTATTACTTACCAAGCTATGCTATAGACAAAAAAAGATAGTTAGTAAACTACATTTAGAACATAAAATTTTACCCTATTTTTCAATACTTACATTGTATGCTGTAAACTCATCTTCAGGAACAAACAAACCCATCCCAACTATCTTAGGCCTTTTAACAGGTGATACAACTGGTGCATTACATGAAGTTGGTGCATTGAAGTTTCTTGCACCAGATTGAGAAGCAACATGTGGAGTAGGTGCAACACGTAATTGATAACTAGTTGGATTTTCAAACCACTCAGTAAATGAAGTCCTTCTAGGCATTGGGATTGTCATACCAGGTGTCTATCTTGGCCTTCCTCTGCCTCTTAAAGATTCTTGAACAAATTCAGAAGTAGATGTTGCCCTTTTCCCCTTCCACTGGCTATAAGAGGTGCTTCAGTAGTAGATGTTGCCTTTTCCCCCTTCCCCCGGCTCTTGGAGGTGCTTTAGTAGTAGTTGTTTCTTTTCTTAGCCTTACCCTGCCTCCAGGAGGTACTTTAGTAATAATTGTTTTCTTTCTTGGCCTTCCCCTGGTTCTAGCAGTAGTTGCTTCACTAACAACATGTGTCTTGGCCTCACTTGGGCCAACAACATTGCTTGGGCCACCAACATTGTTTAGTTCAGCAACATTGCTTGGTCCAAAAACTTCGCTTAAGCCAACATGATCCTACAATTTTTTAAACAATCACATTTTCTTGTTATGGTCAAACAATCACAAATTAAAAAAAGGTCACAAAATTATATAAATACACAGCTTGAAGGACAAACTCTCTTGATATGATTTTTACCATGAAAATTGGTACAAGTCATGTAAACTCTTTTTCTTGACAACTTGCCACATTTGTTTGTCTACCCTGCCTCTCTTTTTCTGACTTTTCCTGATCTGCTTGGCACTGAACTTAACAACTGGTGGTTGAAAATGAGGGTTTGTGGAATCAAGCCACATTTTCATATTGATGATGGGTTGGAGGAAATGACAGTAAGTTCTCAGATAAGTCTCCTTACTATAGCAACTATCAACAAAGTCACTTGGTTTCTATTTCTTATAAAATATGGTAGCTATGGAATGTGGGCAAGGTATTCTCTTGAGCATCCAGGCCCTACAAGTGCATGTTTTATGTCTTACATCAATAGTATGTTGATATGGCCCATCATTAATTTCAAATCCTTTCTCCCCATTGAACTCAATATTACATCTCATTGACTTCTCTTTGTTTTTTTCTAGTACCCTCAATGACATTGGATCTATATTGGTTAACCATGTATGTGCAAATTGACCTATTCTAGTCATTACCTTCACTCTTATCTCTTCAAGCATGATGATGATGGTTTTATGCCTTGGTCCTAAGATCCAAACATTAAAACTCTTAGACATATTATTGTCTATACTATCACACTTAATATATTTTTTAAAGTACATTTACATCAAGTTTGCACCATGTAATAGAGTAAATCGTCAACAATCTTTTTGTTACCTAATAACTCCATTAGTTCCAGATTTGCCTTCAATTCTCCTGCAAATGTTCTTTTTGCACATTTCTAGAACTGATTCCTTCTTTGAAGACCTCTCCAAGTATTTTCCCAATTAGTAAGGATGTGTACAATGTTATCCACCTCTGGTAAAAGATTCTGCAATGCTGATTGAAGCCCCTGAAAATGACAAGTCACAGTTTAATATTGAATACAAAAGATTAAATGAAGAAAACTAACGTAAATGATCATACCTTTATAATCTTTGCCATATCCTAATTTTAAATCACGTATCAACAATTTTTAAAAATCATATCCAGGTGGTCTTATTCTCATACTGTACTATACCCCAATCATTAGGTAACATCTGATTATTGCCACCTTTAGCAACACCACACAACATTCGTCCTTTAGTTACTCCCTTTAAAAAGCAACCATCTAAGTCAATACATTTTCTACAACCACTTAAAAAAGATTTATTAAAAGCATCAACACAAATATAGAAACTTTGAAATACCAGTCTACCACTTCCTGCAGAATCATCAACCTTTATAACATAAGTACTCCCAGGGTTGGTTCTCAACATCTCATTTCTATAATCAAATATTCTTCCAACGTCTAACACATGATCACCCATAATGAATTGAAGTATTTTTCCTCTAGCTCCCCTCGCCGTGGTCTTTCCAACAACAATTTTCAACTCTTTCTAGATCAACTGCTGAAATTTGAAATATTTGGTTGTTCAACAATTCTATCCTTGTAATGTATAGACAAGAATCTAGCACTACACATGTAATTCTAGTTGTCTTGACACATTTGCTTTTAGGAATGTAGGTTTTCATCATAAAATTATTACTTGACTTGTCAAGACTTGCATATACATCCATGGACAACCATCCCTACACCGAACCCTAACCTTTTTAGGATCATTGATATACTTTTCCAACTGAAGACCCTTTTGAAGTGAATATTTGGTAACAACCTCTCTAAACTCTTTCACATTCTAAAAAACGGTAATACCACGTATTCGAAAAAGGGTAATGGAACAAATTTCCAGAAGTTATAGGTGCAACCCACACCGGCCACCCATGGCCCGTAGAAGGGACCACAGATCGTAGATGTGGTCCGTGGATGGCCCCCCTTGGCAGACCAGAAAGGCCAGAACCACGACCTGACAACCAGACCGTTGGTCAGACCATGGTCCGTGGATGGTCCAAATTTAAACTCTCTGATGACTAACAATGGTCAACCAAGATGGGCCGTAGGTCAGACCATGGTCCGTCGACTGGGGTCCATTGCTGATCAACTGACAGTTAAGTTTCAGGAGTAGTTGGGTCGTTTCATAATTAATTAGTTCATTTACTATGTCGTTTTTCCTATGTTTAGGAACCCTATATAAGTCTTCTTACCCCCTAATTATCCTATTCACTTCATTCTTTCAAAATCACAAAAGAAGAACTCTCAAATAATTCTCTCTCTAGAGCTTGAAGAAGAAGAAGGATTCATCTTGGGTTCCAAGGAAAGCTTTCAATTACTTCATTGAATATAAGCATTTGTACTTGAGGTATGATAATTTTCATCTATGGATTCCTTCCAACCATGGAGTTCCCGAATTCCTCTATTTTCAAAGTTATAAATCTCCAATCGAGTTAGGGTTTTCTTCAATTGTCATGGGTTCTCTTCAAAGTTGATTTAAATGATTGAATTATGATCTCTTATGCATGATTTGGTAAATTATGGTAATTTGATGATGATTACCCCATGAACCCATGTAACCCATGTTTTTGAGTTATGAGTCATGTGATTTCGGATTTTGATTGTAAATGAAGAGTTTTATGAAATTAAGCATGTGTTGCTAGATTTACATGAAATTATGATGAAGTCCATATCGAACCTATGATTTCTAAATAATGAAGATTGAAAGTAGGTTTTGAACCTCAAGGGGTAAATTATGGATTTATGCATTTTCTTGTGGAATCTATTCAAATATTTTAAGGGTGCTTTGAGAGTAAAGTACCAATGATGATGTTGTTGAAAGGATATTATCATAAACACATACTAGCATGATGTGAAAGCTCACCTAATTGAATCAAAGATTAAAAGCTATGATACAAAGATCGTGGACGGTGAAAGGTTTTCTCACGCATGGTCTAAGGAGCTATCCTAATGAAACATAATGTGGATTGGTTATCCTAGGGTTCCTTTCCATGGATCATGAGATGAGTCAAGACTTAATAACAACTCCATGGGATTTATTCTTAGCACCGAGAGGATATTGATCTTAAGATGGGAGCCCTCACGTCAGTAGAGGTCGAGTTTCTAGAAGAAATATCTTGAGATGGAAGCCCTCACGTCAGTAGACGTCGGATTTCTAGGAGCAATCTCGTTATCCATTAAAATATGTGCCCCATAAGATGAGTAGCTAGTGGATCAACTTAAGCTAGAAATTTATGGTCCTTACCTTGGCAAGTAGGACAACCCTTTTCGGTGTGGGAGACACTGGGGGATCATGTTATAGCTCACATAGTTTCTATGTCGGTTAAGGCTAATTCCCCACATTAATAATGAACTAAGGTTACTTCAAGAAGTATCTCATATGTGTTCAAAGGTTTCAAGATGGTTAGCTTGCATTGGCCAGTGTTTTATGAAGTATGTTTTCTAACCTTTTTATATAATATTTTAACTTGGTCAATTGCATGTCATGAGATGAAATATCCATTTTTGCATGTTTTAAATATTTTATTCATGGCTATTATACTTGACACATTGTTTTGTACTAACACATACTCTTTCCTACATTTATCTAAATGTAGGGTCCGACAATCAGGGTCATCAGTTTCGTGGTTAGAGGTTAATTTCCGAGCTTTGGTGAGTCCTCATGCTTCAAGGATGGACTTTCATTGTTTTAGTTTCTTTCTTATTTTCAGTTTTGAACATGATGTATGGGCTAGGCCCAATTTCATTCTATTGTAATAGATGGCTATTGAGACAAAATGATTTAGACTTTCACTTTCTTTTATAAAATGTTTGGACTTGAAATATAGTTTTACTCTTATTGTTCTATTATTATGTTATGAGAGATAAGTGGCTTGTATGAGGCCTTACGGGGTCTTGTACGCCATGTTACATCTAGAGTGTACCCCTGGATCGTAACAAACTTGATATCAAACCTCAAGGTTTAAAATGGTCCTAGGATGTCTCATAAGCCACATCGAATAGAGTATTGTTCATGTGTGTGAAGCACACCACATTTATGAATGAGATGCTATAAGATGTTTAGAAAACTTCACTTCTTTCATTATTCTAAAGCCGTGCAATAGAGTGTAACTCTAGGTGTCTTTCTCTCCTAACCCCTATTTATGCTTTTCAGAATATGCTTCCACGGAGGAATCCCGTGAGAAGGAATATGAATGTTTATGAAAATGTTAGACAAGAGGTTCCCCAAGTGCTGGTCAACCCTTTAGATGGGCAAGTGGCCAATGATGAGTTTCGAGCCGCATTTCATGTATTAGCCCAAGCTATGATGGCTCAAGCAGATAGGGAAGTTGTGGCTCCTGTGAACCCAAATGTGGGTACAACGACAACTAGAATGAGGGACTTTATTAGAATGAATCCTCCAGAATTTCATGGGTCTAACATTGAGGAAGATCCTCAAGAGTTCATTGATGAGGTGTATAAGGTGTTAATGATCATGGGAGTGACGTCGGTAGAAAAGGCAAAATTGGCCGCTTATCAGCTTAAGGGTATTGCTCAAGTTTGGTTCAACCAATGGAAAGAAGAGAGGGCTGTAGATGAGGGTCTTATTGATTGGTAGAAATTTAAGGTTGCTTTTATTGATAGGTTCTTTCCCATTGAGATGAGAGAGGCAAAGGTACTTGAGTTCAATAACCTTCGTCAAGGAGATATGAGTGTGAAAGAGTATGCTTTGAAATTCACGCAATTGTCTAAATATGCTCCAACTATGGTTGCCGATTCAAGGGCAAGGATGAGTAAGTTTGTGTCGGGTACTTCTGACTTAGTGATCAAAGAATGCCTAACCACCATGCTTGTTAGATGGATGTTTCCCGGTTGACGATACATGCACAACAAATAGAAGAAAAACTTAAGGAGAAAACTAGGGATTCAAAAAGGGAAAGAAGGGATGATGGTGAGTCTTCACATTCACGGTTCGATGGAGTTAATCATTCTCAATATAAAGGTTGTAGTGAGAAAATGTGGCTCGAGTGTAGGGAGTATGGGAGAAGACATGAGGGTAGATGTCTAGCCGGTTCCAATGTTTGCTTTGGTTATGGAAAGAGGGGTCACAAGAAAAGAGATTGCCCAATTCTTACTTCCAGGGGAAGGGATGGTAGGCAAGATCAAACTCAAGAAAATCATGAGGGTTCCCTAGATACGGTAATTAGTAAGTTAAGGTCTTTTAGCTTGTGGTTATGTAATACTTGATGTTGAGTGTTTCGTTGGATATGGTAAGATTCCTTGCATGGAGATTATGTTTGGAGTAGTCCTTGAAATCCCTGTGGAAACTTCTTAGGTGTTTATTTGTATCGATGGTTTAGTGGTTGTTAAGACATTGGTGTTATGGTTAGATTGAGGGAGATGGATTTGAAAAGACTAGTGGGGTTGCTCCCAAGGGAAGATAGTGTGCTTCATGGTTGGTATGTGAGTAGAGCTATGTTTTTTTAGAAGATTTCCTTGTTATGATTAGTGGGTGAAAGTTCGAGGGCGATGAGATGTCTTAGTATCCTTATCTTCTCCTTTATCTTTGAGTCTAGCTTGAGGTCCTAGATCCTCATGGTTCACTCTTTAGGACTCATATGTATTAGTCATTCTCATGTTTCCTCATGCATGCATGCTCATGGAAAGTTCATTTTTTTTCTTTCAAAAATATGATTTAGCTTACTTGATTGCTTCATGATTATGTGCATTGAGTATGAGTTGCCTATAGAATTCATGAGATGAATTGATGAACATGCTTATCTATGATTTTTGAGAATGAATTGCCTATTGGCTCCATGAGATTGCGTTGAGCATGCTTTTAGCTTGTAGAAGGTAGTTCCTCTTTGAACATGAGAAAATTTTGAAATTTCATGCATATTGAGTTGCTAGAAGTAGTTCCTACTTATGGTGTATTGAGTATGTTTAGCTTGGCATTGATGTTTCCTCATTGATATGTGAATTGCATGCATGATGGGTTGTTAGACTTAGTTTCACCCCGCTTATGATGTTTGAGAACGTCCTAGCTTGGAGTCGAGAGTTCCTCCTTGGTTATATGCATTTGGATGGAGTTGCATGGTAGGTTGGGTTGTTAGTTCCTCTCCAACTCTTTTAGAACTAGTTTGAATCTCATTCGAGGATGAATGATCCCAATGGGAGATATTGTAACACCCCGTATCTGAAAAAGGGTAATGGAACAAATTTCCAGAAGTTGCAGGTGCAACTCACAACGGCCACCCACGGCCCGTGGAAGAGACCACAGACCGTAGGTGTGGTCCATGGACAGGACCCCCTTGGCAAACCAGAAAGGCCAGAACCACGGCCTAACCAATGGACCGTTGGTCAAACCACGATCTGTGGTTAGGGCTCGTGGTTCGATGGGACAAATTCAAACTCTCTGATGACCAACAACGGTCCATCATGACGAGTCGTATGTCAGACCATGGTCCGTCGACTAGGGTCCATTGGTGGTCAGCTGACAGCTAAGTTTCAGGGGTAGTTGGGTCTTTTCATAATTAGTTACTTTATATACTATGTCATTTTGCCTATGTTTAGGACCCCTATATAAGTCTTTTTACCCCAAAATTAGCCCATTCACTTCATTCTTCCAAAATCACAAAAGAAGAACTCTCAAATAATTCTTTCTCTAGAACTTGAAGGAGAAGAAGAAGGATTCATCTAGGGTTTGAAGGCAAGATTTCAATTCCTCCATTGAAGATAATCATTTGGACTTTAGGCATGATAGTTTTCATCCATGGATTCCTTCCATCCATGGAGTTCCCAAATTCCTCTACTTTCAAAGTTAGAAATCCCTAATTGAGTTAGGGTTTCCTTCAACTGTCATGGGTTCTCTTCAAAGTTTATTTAAATGATTGAATTATGATCTCTCATGCATGAATTGATGAAATATGGTGATTTTATGATGATTTCCCCATGAACCCATGTAACCCCATGTTTTCGAGTTATGAATCATGTGATGTGGGATTTTGATTGTAAAACCAGAGTTTTATGAAATTAAGTATGTATTGCTAGATTTACATGAAATTATGATGAAGTCCATATCTAACATATGTTTTCTAAGTATTGAAGATTAAAAGTAGGTTTTGAACCTCAAGGGGTAAATTATGAATTTATGCATTTTCTTATGGAATCTATTCAAATGTTTTAAGGGTGCTTTGAGAGTAAAGTACCAATGATGATGTTGTTGTTGTGTTGTTGAAAGGATATTCTCATAAACACATATTAGCATGATGTGAAAGGTTTTCTCACATAATAAGGATTCTAAAGTTGAAAGGCTTTCTCACCTAATTGAATCAAAGATTAATAGCTATGATGAAAAGATCGTGGACGGTGAAAGATTTTTTCTCACGCATGGTCTAATGAGTTATCCTAATGAAACTTAACGTGAATTGGAATCCTAGGGTACCTTTCCATAGATCATGAGATAATTCAAGACTTAATAACTACTCCGTGAGATTTATGCTTAGCGCCGAGAGGATATTGATATTGAGATGGGAGCCCTCTCGTGAGTAGAGGCCAGTTTCTAGAAGCAACCTCTTGAGATGGAAGCCCTCACGTCAATAGAGGCTGAGTTTCTAGTAGAAATCTCCTTATACCTTAAACTATGTGCTCCCATATGATGATTAGCTAGTGGATCCACTTAAGCAAGAAATTCATGGTCCTTACCTTGGCAAGTATAGGACAATCCTTTCCGGTGTGGGAGACACTGGGATCATATTATAGCTCACATGGTCTCTATGTCAGTTAAGGCTAATTTCTCACATTAATAATGAACTAAGGTTACTTCAAGAAGTAACTCATATGTGTTCAAAGGCTTAAAGATGATTAGCTTGCATTGGTCGTGTTTTATGAAGTATGTTTTCTAACCTTTTAATATCATGTTTTAACTTGGTCAATTGCATGTCATGAGATTAAATGTCCCATTTTTTCATGTTTTAAATGTTTTATGCATGACTATAATACTTGGTACATTATTTTGTAATAACAGATACTCTTGCCTACATTTCCCCAAATGTAGGATCCAATAGTCAGGGTCATCAGTTTCGTGGCTAGAGCTTGATTTCCGAGCTTTGGTGAGTCCTCATGCTTCGAGGACGGACTTTCATTGTTTTAGTTTCTTTCTTATTTTCAGTTTTGAACATGATGTATGGTCTAGGCCCAATTTCATTCTACTGTAACAGATTGCTATCGAGACAAAGTGTTTTAGACTTCCACTTTCTTTTATAAAATGTTTGGACTTGAAATATGGTTTTACTCTTATTGTTCGATTTCTCATGTTATGAGAGTTAAGTGGCTTGTATGGAGCCTTACGTGGTCTTGTACGCTATGTTACATCTAGGGTGTACCCCCTGGGTCATGACAAAAACCATCCCCAACCGCCATACCACTTTTTCAGTAGACTTATCAAAAGTCACCCTTCTACTAGACCTCTTTGGTCCTATCTTATCATATATCTGATTCAACACTAAATGCATTAGAACTTTACCAACTTTACCTTTCAAGGTTTTATCAACAACATCAATTTCATCAAAGCTCAGATCTTGACCAACTTCACCAACATGAATTTCTTCAAGGTCATTTGGTATTCTTTCCCTTCTTTTCCTTCTCTGTTATGTCCTTTCAGCCCTTAAGTTTATGTAATCTTCATGGACATCACTTTTATATTCAGCCTCACCTTCATTGAAAAAATCTTGATGGTGTGATTCAAAACTATTTTCTATTGAATATTCAAACTCCAATATATTAAAGTCACCAATAGTTTCAGTATTTGTTGGTTGTGTAGTTGGTTGAGAAGATGAAGTAGTTTTAGTGGTTGGTGGTTCAGTAAATGCAGCTGGTTTAGTTGTTGTTGATTCAATAAATACAGTTGTTTCAAAGGTTGGTTGTTCATTAAAATGAACACCCTCATCCCCTTCTTCAACACCCCTATCCCCTTCTTCAACATCTCCTTCCATTTTTTTTATTAGAGGCACCAAAAGATTCCTTATTGGGACCAGTGTATTCCAAGAAAGCAATGGGACCATCTATTTGATCAACCATGTGACAAACATAAACTTCAATAATATCTCCATATTGAAAATTTTGATGAAGTTAAATAATGTCCCTGTCAGTTTGGATATCTATAAGAAAGTCACTATTAGGTGGCCTAATATAAAATGTGCACCTTGTAGTGTAGCCTAGTTCTTTTATGTAGCCTATTAGTTCAAAATAGGACATTCTATCCACATCAATATTCAGTGATTTCACCTCCTACATACACTAGTGTACCACCACTAACATTCAGAGCCCCACCGTGATACCATCTCAATGTTACCACTACAAACCCACTCATCCCTGAAATTATACAACGATAATAGTAATAAACAAAAAGAAATATAATGAAAAATATGAGTATACGTATCCATACATGGTATAAAATCATATATTTTGGGGAAGAAACTACAAGACAGACACCTACGAATAAACCCTAGTAGCGACAAATTATCCATCAAAATTCAACTACGAATAAACCCTTGTAACGACAAATCATAACATTTCATAATAATATAGTATAACTAATCATATCTGATGACAAACTTATTTTTTCTTCAAGATAAGTGACAAAAACAAGATTTACCTAGTAATTTTAGGAAAGCTAGCAATCTGAGATGTAGTGAAATTGTCAATACAGTTGACTAAAGGTTCAATCTAAAAATCTTAAATAAACACCCACCAAGATGCAAGCACTAGCTTTGAATCAGTTGATTCAAAGTGAAATACACATGAAAATGTAGAGATTTGTCTTATTAAAGTTGAATTTCTGAAGGAGAAGTTGAAAAGTCTCTGGGGTTATTTTCCCCTTTTCCTAAATAATAAACGTTTTTCTAACCAAACTAGTTGACTAAGATTTTTTAATGGCGCATGTAAGTAAGTGTTTGAGTTTGAGTGATATAGTGGTCTAACTAAGCTAACAATACCCATAAAAATACACTAAAAATAAGTCGGGGGTGGGGGGGCATAGGACCCCCGAAAAGTAAGTATGTGTAGCAGTGCCCATAGTTGAAGTGTGTTTTGAACCCTTTTCCCTTAGTTTTTTCATTCACTTTTCTAATGTAAAAAAATACTATAGATTAATTAACATAACTTCATGCTAATAAAATAAAGATTGGCTTCTTAGTTGACGTTCATATAAAAAATTGCACTCATTTCATCTTTAGCAATAACGCCAACATGGGTGTCAAAGAACATTCTCATGGACTAAAGACATTATCTGGTCAATGATAATAGTAGAAAACGGGTCTTCTGATGTATTGAATTGGTACAAATCGAGTCAAGAAAGGATGAAAAATAATCAACCAATTTTCATCGTCATGTGGAATAACACGTGGGTGAAAGAAGCGAGATTGAAGTACTGAATGACGGTACTATGACTGACTATTCATTCAATGAAAACTCCTAAAATATCCACAATTAGCATAATTTTAATTTTTAGTTTCATCATCACCACTCTTTGTAAATTCACGACATCCATCAACCAAATAGTCATCAAACTTAGTAGCATGATTTTTAGGCATATACCATATTTTATCTTGATATTATCACTTGGATTTGAGCTTGAGTTGTTTGTCTTTAGCTTGACTTTTTTTGTTAAAGACTTAAGAGTGAAAATTTTGTTTGGCCTTTTGCTTTGATAGGGGTGATTTTTTCATTTAACACCACTGCAAGGCGGTCTACAACACAAACAAACTTCAGCCTCACAACCCTCACATTTTATACTAAGTCTTTTAGATTGTTCTCACTTTTACGCAACGTATCACATTGACAAACTCACAAAACGCTACGAGAACAATTCCAACCTTTATTAATATCAATATCAACAAAGGAAGAAGCTTTACTAATTGTCCAAGGTACAGGACACTGATCTCTCTTTAATAGTGTTTGTGTGTATAACAAAAATTATTTACTTGTCAACAACCATTAATTTTTTGTTTGACACAATCTAATGATGAGATTATCTAGTAGAAGTGAGTTCTTTTTAGTTATTCTGCATTAGAAATATATTTACAAAACTATAAAGATATATATAGATAAAAATGATTTATATAAGTGTGTATATATATATAAACTAGTTTCTGAACATGTGCGTGCATTGCATGTGCGTTTCATGTAATTTTTTTTTATACATTTATAAAGTTCACAAATGACTGATTTGAGCCCAAATAAAAAAAAACTTACGACAATTATAAAAAAACCTGAATATTTAAGTTCATATATTTTGTAAATAAAAGAAAAGTATATTTATGTATTGTAATTTATGTTCTTAAAGACATTATGTATATGATTTTTTCTTCGATAAATCAAGGAAGGTTGTATAATTTTTTTTTTGAAAAACTGCACCTATTAGGTTTTTTAGTATTTAATTTATTTGGCATTAAATTCTTTTTGAAAAACTGGTATTATTTAATTTGATTTTAAATAAAAATTTATTAAAATTTACGAAGAAAATGAACTTGCTATTTTTTTTTTTCAAATGAAGAAACAAAACCATGCTTTTCATGTCACACAAATACATTTGTTTACAAAATAAAAATAATTAAATAACTAGTTTATAAGAATATAATATAAAATTTATAATTTATTGAATTTATAAGGTATTTTTTTTATAATAAATAAATATTTAGTGACTATATAACAAAGCTAGTAAACAATATCATATATTTATTTCATAGTCAAATATACACATTTACTCTCTTTTCCTCCGTTTTAATACTACATGAAGCAATTAATTAACCAAGTAACTGTTTTATTTCATCAAACAACTATATAACCAGATAGAAAATAAAAGCTTACACAATTGATTAAAATAAAAAAACTTTAAGAATTCAATTTTAGTTTTTCCTTCTCTTTCCTAATGTAAAAAAAATACTATAGATGAATTAACATAACTTCATGCTAATAAAATAAAATTGGCTTCTTAGTTCATATTCATCCTTAGAAATAACGCCAACAAGGGTCACAAAGAACATTCTCATGGACTGAAGATCTTAACGTCAGGAATAAAAGTAGAAAATAGGCCTTCTGATATATGGAACCGGCACAAATCGAGTCATGAAATGATGAAAAATAACTAGCATATTTCCACCACCATGTGGAATAACATGCGGGGTGAAAGAAGCAAGATCAAAGTATTGGAAGACGATATAATGATTGACTATTCATTTGATGAAAACTCCTAAAATATCCACAATTATCACAAATATATTCTTCTTTAGTTTCATCTTGATCAGTCTTTGCAAATTCATGTCATCCATCAATTGAATAGTCACCAAACTTAGTAGCATGATTTTTTAGGCATACAACATATATTATAATCGTATTATCACTTGATTTGAGCTTGAGTTGTTTGTTATTTGCTTGATTTTTTGCTTAAAACTTTAAAGTGAAATCTTTTGTTTTGCTTTTTTGCTTTGAGTTTGAGCTCTTTTTAATAGTGTGTAACAAAAAATTTGTTTACTTGTCAACAATTTATTAATTTCTGTTAGACATAAGCTAATGATGAGATTATCTAGTAGTAGTTGATCCCTTTTAGTTATTCTGCATTAAAAATATCTTTACAAAACGTTTATAAAGATGCATATAGATATGAATGATTTAAATAAGTCATTGCATGTGCGTTGCACGTGTGTTTTATATCACTCCTTTGTTTTATAGATTTATAAAGTCACAAATAGCTAATTTGAGCCCAAATAAAAAAACTTACGACTATAAGATAATTATAAAAATTCAAATTAAAAAAAGTCTATAGTTGTTTGTCATTTGATTGGTTTTTAGCTTAAGACTTAAAAGTGAAAGCTTTTGTTTTACCTTTTGCGTTGAGTTTGAGCTCTCTTTAATAGTGTGTATAACAAAATTTTTGTTTATTTGTCAATAATTTATTAGTTTTCTGTTTGACATAATCTAACGATGAGATTATCTAGTAGTAGTTGATTCTTTTTCGTTATTTTGCATTAGAAATATCTTTACAAAACGTTATAAAAATATATACAGATAAGAATGATATAATGAAGTATATATATAGTAAAACTACTTTTTGAACATGTGTATTGTACATGTGTTCTATATCATTTTTTATATATATTTATAAAGTCCTCATGACCCAAAAGTACAAGTCGTGATGACACCTATGTTCCCAATCGATAGGTAAGTCAACCCAATAAGTTAACCAATTCAACTTAAACGTGGAAAGGTAAGTAGCAAAAAAATATCTAAAATACTAAGTCTTATAAAATAAAATTTGAAAAAATAGAAATACCACCTCGAGATTTAGTGTCATAAGTACAAATGCTTCTAAAGTCAATACAAGTCTCTAATTATTTAACAAGTTTAAATATAAGAAATATCCTATCAGAATACCAACACAACCTAATAAGTAGAGATAGATAAAGGTATGAGCCGCACAATATCCAAACAACTCACCACAACTCAAAGATAATCCAAACTTGGACTTAAGCTCCAAGATATGCACTTGAATTCGAAATACAATCTGCACCACAAAAGAGTGCAGTAAGTGTAGTATGAGTACAAAACCACGTGTACCCAGTATATCTCATATACAAACAACAAAGAAGTAGTGACAGGAGTATATAAGAAAATCATCCTTTACTTTTACAAGTCTACATTATACTTATCTGTCAAGTTTCATTAGATAAGGGTAATCAAATATCATGTAATGTCCAACCACCAATAAAGCACATAATCAACAAGAATGAATGATGTTATGAGATGCAATGCAATGTGACATCATATAATGATATGCCTTAGATGCCAAGTACTCTCCCAACCGTATATACATGATACTCCTTGAAAATACATCAAGAGTTCATGACCCATGGGGACTCGCGAGATCCATATACTGACACAGACGATCTTCACGTATTTGAGCGGACGATCTCAATGCACTATTATAAAATTAAACAATACCAGCACAGATGATCTCCACGCCCCCAACTTATAATCATAACATCTCACAATCCTAGCATGGACGATCTCCATGTGCCCCACTTATACTCAATCTCATGTCAATGCATGTGCACAATATGATTTCAATAAAAGGGGATGATGATGCATCTCAATCAATCAAATATTAGTATGATATATAATCAACCCAACTATCACAAATATACGGGTTCAATAAAGAAACACAATCACACAAAAGAAATCAAGTCAATAATACATCAGCTAATGCCCATATGCTTTGGCATTCTCAGATTACAATATGTCATTTTATAGTAATAAACTTTCCTTTTATAATACCGGTACTCCAAACAGTGATTGTCGCACCATTAGTACGAGACCCCTAATACGTCCAAACTTACATTTCAAATAAGAAGTGTAAACGGTCGATGCCAATTTACAGAACTCAACAAGAGTTGAGGTCGATCCCACAAAGAATTTCTTTACAGACAGGGTTTCCCTGTCGCGTTTATTCGAATGTTGTTATTATCTCTTAAAAAAATAACAACGAAAAGTAAATTGGGTTTGGTGGAAATTTTATAATTACCAAACTTGCAGTCAAAATCTAGATTCGCGACTAACAGACTGTTTCGTTGTAAGGTTGATTCAGTTAATTAAGAGAAACCAGGATTGTGTTCACCATAACATTAGTTCAAGTGTTCTTCCGTAATTGGGCATCAGGCAGCTCAATGTTTACAAAATCATTGCGAGTTAAATTTATCTAACACTTCTCAGCCAAATCAGATAATAATCACTAATTTTCTCTCGACCCTAGAGTGTTACTAACATTGATCCTCGATTAAAATTATATGGTGTTAAAGATCTTTTTTCTCAAACTCAAGCTTTAACTCCAATTGGATAATCTAGTTCAGCCTTTTTCCTAATTGGTTTTTTTCTTTCGAACAAATACCAGATACAGGCTCATCTAATGCGTGCACTCACTAGATGACAATGATGTAGAAAGCTAAAAACTACAGAATGTAAACACAGTCTGCCCTTTACTCGTTTTACGGAATCGTAACTAGAACTTCTTCATGGATCCCACAACCCTAGTCGTGGTATTTAGCTACTCATGATTTCACGTAAACAATCCGTAATTAGGGATAAAAACATATTGAGAAACACTTACGAAAGTAATTAGCAAATCAACAATCACTTTGATCATCTGATAGTTTGAATCTGAATTTCCAACTGATAGCAATAATCAAAAATCCAAAAATCGAAAGCTAAGAGTAATGCTGTGTTCTTCGTCGTGAAACGTAAGATAATGAATAATCCTTTTCAAAACGACCTAAAGTAATTCAAAATAGAATGTTTAAAATGAGTCCTAATCGAATTAGGACTGAGTTGTCGGGCCTTTTCACGGCCACTACCACGACCCGTCAAGGGCTTCACGGTCCGTGAAGCCCTCCGTGGTCTTGCCTTGGAAGTTACCGAAAGTGGGTCTTCAAACTTGGTCACTGAAAAATGCACCACGAGAGCTACCACGGTCCGTAGTGAGGACCACGGCCCGTGAAGTTGCTCGTGGTCTTCACTTGGGTTTCAACCTTCTTTCAACTTTTTCTTGCTTTCACACTGGTTCAGCTTCACGACAGGTACCACGGTCCGTGGTGAGGACTATGACCGTAGAACCCTCCGTGGTCTTCACTTAGTTATTCCTACTCTTCATTTTCTCAAGGTCCAGCACTGCCTCACTTTCACGAGCTCAACCACGGACCGTAATAAAGTTAACGGTTTGTGAAGTTGGCCGTGAACTTCACTTGTCAACATCAGTTCTGCTTCCTTTTTCTACATTTCTACACAACCCAGATTCTGCCTACACATTTAACAAACCCATCAAATAATCTAAAATTTCACTTAATTTCAGTATTAGTTCATAGTTATTAAGCATTGCCATGATTTCGCGGCACATCAACACCCTCAACTTAGAACTCTTACTTGTCCTCAAGTGATGAGAAATACAAATACAATCAGCCCTCAATTCATTTCCAGGTTTATGACACTACACAACAACGATTTCAAGTACAATTTGTATCCCAAACCTCTGAATCTAACATGTAAGGATCAATACATGATATCTCATTACTCACAGTCAATCATGCTTATACCTGCGAATTATCAGCTCACACAATCTACTTTCAAATGCAACCACTGTGTCCTCACACCAAAGAAGTCCCTTTGGTGTGATATATGTTAGATAAGAACAAAGACTGATTGAAGGCTCAAATTGGGTTCAAGTGCTTTTCATTTGGTTATTTTATTTTTGGCTTTCTACTGGTTTAACAAAAATGGTCTACTGATCCTTTCCTATCCGGTTATTCTCAGATTCAAGCAAGACTACTTAGGCAAGTTCTAGTTTCTGCTCCTAGTGTTAGACTTCAATCAAAACTTACACACACTACACAAGATTGCATTTTTTCCAGTTTCTTGGTTCACCAATTAATTGGTCAGATTAGCCATGTTCAACATATCGGTATCTAAGATGTCATCTAAAGATCCTAATAGTCAAACTCAGATTCAGGTCCTCAATTTTCACAGATTAGCTGCTGCGCAACTCAACACACAAAACAGTAATACACAGAGACAACCTCCATTTTTCTAACAGCTATAGTAGGTTGCACACCACCCCCTCCCCAAATAAAAAGGACTTTGCCCTCAAAGTCAATACAGAACAATAAAACACACAGGCTATGATGAGGGGTCATACCTACGGCCTTCTAGGCGCTGGTCGTCGGATCAACATTGGCACCCATATCAATGGGTGCACTCTTAGAACTCGAGACCTGATCAGTTTGGTCCTCACTAGTCGGAGCATGTGCTCCACTACCAGAAGTTCCAACTGAGGTTTAGTTTTTTCAATACCCAGAGTGCTCTATGCTCAAGCTCAACTGGCAAATGACATGCCTTTTCAAACACCAGTTGTTATGGAGACATACCAATAGGTGTCTTGAAAGTTGTCTGATATGCCCATAGAGCATCATCCAACTTCCTTGCCCAATCTGTCCTGTTGGCATTAACTGTCTTGGCCAAAATTGCTTTAATCTCCCTGTTGGAAACCTCCACTTGTCCACTGGTCTGTGGGTGATAAGGTGTTGCCACCTTGTGTTGTTTTACCCCATACTTGGTCAGAAGCGCACTGAACACCTTGTTGCAGAAGTGAGAACCACCATCACTGATAATGGCTCTAGGTGTTCCGAACCTTGAGAAAATGTTCTTTTTTAGGAAACCAACAACACTTTTTCCATCGTTCTCAGGTAAAGCAACAACTTCAACCCATTTGGACACATAGTCAATCGCAACCAGTATGTATTTCTACCCATATGAACTCATAAACGGGCCCATGAAATAAATACCCCACACATCAAACAATTCCATCTCCAGAATAGGTGTCATGGGTAACTCATGGCGCCGAGAGATGGCTCCTTGCCGCTGGCACACATCACAACTCCTTACTATGTCCACTGTATCTTGATGAATTGTGGGCCAGTAGTACCCACACTGAAGTATCTTGTGGGCTGTTTGAGCACCACCATGATGACCACCAACTGGAGATGAGCAAAAGGCCTCCAAAATGTGCAACATTTTGGCTTCCGGAACACATCGCCTAATTATGTTGTCAACACACACCCTGTATAGATACGGTTCATCCCAAAAGTACTTGCCTACATCATGCAGGAACCTTTTCCTTTGCTGATATGTCAGCCCCTCAGGCATCACATCACTAACCAGAAAATTAGCATAGTCAGCAAACCAAAGAATAAGGTCAAGAGTAGCAGCTAATATATGCTCATCTGGGAATGTATCATCTATCTCAAGCTCAATTTCTTCCTTCTTTGCAGCCTCCAACCTGGACAGGTGATCAGCTACCTGGTTCTCACAACCTCTCCTGTCCTTCACTTCAAAGTCAAACTTTTGGAGAAGAAGCACCCATCGGATCAGCCTAGGTTTGGCATCTTTCTTTGCCATGAGATATCTCCAGACCGCATGGTCTGTATGAACTCTCACCTTAGTGCCAAGGAGGTAAGCTCTAAACTTTTCAAATGCATACACTACAACAAATAGTTCCTGCTCAGTGACTTTGTAGTTTCGCTGTGCCCTATTTAGCGACTTACTAGCATAGTAAATCGGATGGAACATCTTGTTGTGCTTCTGTCCCAACACAACTCCTAATGTAGTCCCGCTAGCATCACACATCACCTCAAATGGCTCCGCCCAGTCTGGGCCAATAATCACTGGTGTTGAAATCATCTTTTCTTTTAGGCAATCAAAAGCTTTGAGACATGCCTTATCAAAGACAAATTTCACCTCCTTGTCCAAAAGCTTGCACATAGGGTGTGCAATTTTGGAGAAGTCCTTGATGAAACGCCTATAGAATCCGGCATGTCCTAAGAAGCTTCAAACACCCTTCACACAGATCGGTGGAGATAACTTTTCAATCACTTCAATCTTGACCTTGTCGACCTCAATCCCTTTCTGTGATACCTTGTGTCCAAGAACTATGCCCTTATTTACCATGAAATGGCACTTCTCCTAATTCAGCACCAGGTTGGCCTCCTCACATCTCTGTAAAGCCCTGCTAAGATTCAACAAACAATCATCGAAAGTATCACCTACTACAGAGAAACCATCCATAAATACCTCTAAAGTGTCTTCCACCATATCAGAGAAAATGGATATCATACACCTTTGGAATGTTGCTGGTGTGTTACACAGTCCAAATGGCATACATTTAAACACAAAGGTGCCATAAAGACATGTGAAGGTGGTCTTTTCCTGATCTTCAGGAGTAATTGATATCTAGTTGTAGCTAGAGTATCCATCTAAGAAACAATACCACCCTTTACCTGCCAACCTATCAAGCATCTGGTCCATGTAAGGCATGGGGAAATGATCCCTCAAAGTCCACTTGTTGAGCTTCCTGTAGTCCATACACACTCGCCATCCAGTGACTGGTCTTTGTGGGACTAATTCATTTTTGGTATTTGCCACCACAGTCATACTGCCCTTTTTAGGCACACATTGCACTGGACTGACCCAGTGACTGTCAGAAATGGGATAAACTACCCCAACATCTAACCACTTGATTATCTCTTTCTTAACCACCTCTTGCATAGGTGGGTTTAGCCTCCACTAGTGTTCAATGCTTGGGATGCAATCCTTCTCAAGTTAAATCTTGTGGGTGCATATACCTGGAGGTATTCCAATTATATTAGTAATGGTCCATCCAATGACCCTTTTGTACCTTCTCAACACCGTGATCACCTCCTTCACCTGCTCTTTATTTAAATCTGCAGCCAAAATCACATGTAAAGTGTTATTAGAACCCAAAAATACATACTTGAGGTGACTGAGTAACTGTTTCAGTTCTAGCACCGGTGGCTCCTCGATGGATGGTTTTGCTGGAGGGCTTGGCTTGTTTTTCAAGTCCAGGTCTAATTTCTTTGGAGCATATGTGTGCTCCCATCCTCTGCAAAGCATTCACGGTCTTTACATAGTCAGACTAGAAATCAACATCAAAGTTCATCAGCACTGCTGCTAAGGTTTCAACAACCATCCTCTCTTCTATGGGTACCCTCATGTCTTCATCATCAACCACCTCTATTGCAGATAACACATTCATATCATTGGGTTGCTTCATTGACCTGCAAATATTGAACTTTACCTCATCAACTTCAGCTCACCTCTCTTAACATCTACCAAGGCTCTCCCTATTGCCAAAAACGGTCTTCCCAAAATGATGGGGACCTCAAAGTCCACCTCGCAATCCAAGATCACGAAGTCAGCCGGAAAAATGAAGGTGTCCACCTTTACAAGTACATAACATAGGAATCCCACATGCCGCTTAATTGACCGATCAGCCATCATCAACCTCATTTTTGTGGGTCTTGGAACTCCCAATCCCAGTTTCTTGTAGATGGCTAGTCGCATCAAGTTGATGCTGGCTCCTAGATCACACAACGCTTTTGCAAAGCTGATTGACCCGATGGTGCATAGAATAGTGAATGCACCTGGGTCTTCCTTTTTCTGAACCAAAGATCTACTAGCAATGGCGCTGCAATGGTGAACATCATTAGTAAAATCAAGACTTACATCTCTTTTCTTTGTAACCATGTCCTTCATGAACTTGGCATATCCTGGCATCTGCTCCAGAGCTTCCACTAGTGGAATGTTTATTGAAAGCTGCTTCAACATGGTAAAGAATTTTGTAAACTTCCTATCTTCAACTTTCTTTCTAAGCATTTGAGGGAAATGAGGAGGTGGTTTTGGAATCTGCTGTAAAGGCAGGTTTTCCTTGACCTCTTTCTCTTTTCCTCTCGTGGGTTGTGATTTATGCTGAACCTCCTTTGAGTCATCTATTTGTACGGTTTCATCCTCATCTTTTCCAGCTTGCTCCAAGACCTGTTCATGTTTGGTACCTGCAGACATAAGGTCAGTAAGAACTTTACCACTCCTGGTGGAGATGGCCATGCAGTGCCCGTCCATCTTGGGATTCTAAATGGTGTCACTTGGTATTGATCCATTCTTCCTCTGATTCATTGAGGCTGAGAGTTTCCCCAACTGCTGGTCAATTTGTTTAATGGAGGTGGTGTGAGAGCCCACCAACTAACTAATGCTTGAGAAATCACCTCTCATTTCTTTTATCCCTGCATCAGTTGATTCAACCTTCTGGAGTACTTTAGCCATCATATCTTCCAGCTTAGATCCGCTGGAACTACCACCTGCCCAGTCTCTATTGCCTGAGGGCACATAAACACCACTGCGATCATTCCTATACCCATCTCTGTTTTTCCAGTTTCCTTGATCTGTATTTGATGGCCTATCATACTGACCATCCCTAGCATAGTTCTGACCTGCGTTTCCAGAATTGTAACCCTGATTTCCAGAGTTATAATTTCGAAAACCCCCTTGATTCCCTAAGTAGTTAGCTTTCTCGTCAAGGTCAAGATCCTGATCCTCATACCTGTTTTACTGTCCCACAACATTCACCTTTTCAAACTTGGCGACAATGTGCTTTGTGAGCAGATCTATTTGAGTCCCCATATATGCCATGTCTTGGTCCCTTTCTTCTTCTCTCTTCCTCTGTTCAACCGAGAGCTCAAATGTATACCCAAGCTCTCCTACCTCTGCTCTGCATCTCTAGTGTATCACGATCTGTTGTTCTTTGAGACCTCATCCAATAGCTGCATGCTCTCCGCAAATGACTTCCTCATAAATGAGCCTTCACAAACTGCATCAACAACAGGTTTAGTAACATAATTCAGAGACCTATAAAAGGCCTATTTAAGATGCCCTTCGATAAGATCATGGTTGGGGCATTTCTTCAGCTTTTGGCTGAACCTCCACCAAGTATCATGCATTGCCTCTCCTGGTAGCTGCTTGTGTGTACTAATCTCGTCCTTCATCTACAACTCTTTTGATTTTGGGAAGAATCATTCCAGGAAAGCTTCTTTCAACTCATTCCAAGTTCGGATGGAGTCATCTGTCATCTCATTCAACCAGTTAGTCGCCTCTCCAGTAAGAGACAATAGAAACAACCTCAACCTCAACCTCATTGTTGTTTGGATGACCCTAGGAATCTCTTGTGACTTATAGATTGCCACAAAATTCATCAAGAGCTGATTTGCATCATCACCAGCTGCACCTCTAAACATACCTTTCAGGTTCAGCAATTGGATCATGGTGCTGGTGATTGTGAACTTAACACCTAGGGGTAGTGCAGGTAACACTATGGCTCCAGTGGCTCCAGCTCCATCTAAGTCAGCATCATCTTCTTCATACATCATATGAGTAGGATGCTGAGCTCTACCCCTTGGGGCTATTGGTTGGCGCTGGGGATGGACTACTCCTTCCACCCCTCTGTTCTCATCTACTACCCTAGGTTGATTGATTCCAGCATTTTGCAGGACACTTGGCCTAGGTTGATTGATTCCAGCTGTTTGATGTACATTCCTTACAACATCAATCTTAGCTTCTAGTCCCAGTCTGTGTCTCTGAGCCTCTAATTCTTGTGCATTAACCATCTTTCGAAGAGTTCTCTGAACTTCAGGGTCGTAAGGAAGCAATGGGACTCCTTTGCTTCTAGTGTTGGGCATTCACAATCTGACTCTCCTGAAAAAGACACAGACACCAAACAAAACATAAAATTAGGAAATATAACTACAATCAAATAAAAGCTAGTAAAATACTTCTGAATTGAAATTCCCCGGCAGCTGCGCCAAAATTTGAGACGTCCAAACTTACACTTCAAAAAAGAAGTGTAAACGATCGATGCCAATTTACAGAACTCAACTAGAGTTGAGGTCGATCCCACAAAGAATTTCTTTATAGATAAGGTTTCATTGTTGCATTTATTCTAATGTTGTTATTATCTCCTAAACAAATAACAACGGAAAGTAAATTGGGTTTGGTGGAAATGTTATAATTACCAAACTTGCAATCAAAATCTAGATTCGCGACAAACAGACTATTTCGTTGTAAGGTTGATTCAGTTAATTAAGAGAAACCAGGATTGTGTTCAACATAACATTAGTTCAAGTGTTCTTTCATAATTGAGCATCATGCAACTCAATGTTTACAAAATTATTGCGAGTTAAATTTATCTGACACTTCTCAGCCAAATCAGATAATTATCACTCATTTTCTCTCAACCCTAGAGTGTTACTAACATTGATCCTTGCTAAAAATGATATGGTGTTAAAGATCTTTTTTCTCGAACTCAAGCTTTAACTCCAATTGGATAATCTAGTTCAGCCTTTTTCCTAACTGTACCAGATACAGGATCATCTAATGCGTGCACTCACTAGATGACAATGATATCGAAAGCTAAAAACTACCGAATGTAAACACAGATAGCCCTTTACACATTTTACGGAATCGTATCTAGAACTTCTTCATGGATCCCACAACCCTAGTCGTGGTATTTAGCTACTCATGCTTTCACGTAAACAATCCGTAATTAGGGATGAAAACATATTGAGAAAGACTTATGAAAGTAATTAGCAAATCAACAATCACTTTGATAATCTGATAGTCTGAATCTGAATTTCCAACTGATAGCAATAATCAAAAATCCAAAAATTGAAAGCTAAGAGTAATGTTGTGTTCTTCGTCGTGAAACGTATGATAAAGAATAATCCTTTTCAAAACGACCTAAAGTAATTCAAAAAAAAATGTTTACAATGAGTCCTAATCGAATTAAGACTGAGTTGTCGGGCCTTTTCACGGCCACTACCGTGACCCGTCAAGGGCTTCACGGTCCGTGAAGCCCTCCGTGGTCTTGCCTTGGAAGTTACCGAAAGTGGGTCTTCAAACTTGGTCACTGAAAAATGCACCACGAGAGCTACCACGGTCCGTAGTCAGGACTATGGCCCGTGAAGTTGCCCGTGGTCTTCACTTGGGTTTTAACCTTCTTTCAATTCTTTCTTGCTTTCACACTGGTTCAACTTAATGGCAGGTACCACGGTCCGTGGTGAGGACTACGGCCCGTAGAACCCTCCGTGGTCTTCACTTGGTTATTCCTGCTCTTCATCTTCTCAAGGCCCAGCACTGCCTCACTTTCACGAGCTCAACCATGAACCGTAATAAAGTTAACGGTCTGTGAAGTTGGCCGTGAACTTCACTTGGTTAACATCAGTTCTGCTTCCTTTTTCTACATTTCTATACAACCTAAATTCTGCCTACACATTTAACAAACCCATCAAATAATTCAAAATCCATAGAAAGAGGTACTTCTAACTAATTTTGTCTGAGCCTTGAATGAACTACATTCTCTTCGATCCCTTTTCGGAACCAGCCCTAGACCTCTTCTTTTGAATGTTTTTCGGGGCTACTTTTTCAGTCGCAGGTGCTGCTACAACTAATTGGTTCTTCATTTGATTGGTGAACAAATGAATTTAGTATGGAATAGTAAAGAAATATAAGAACATAACTTGCGAAAGCGTGAAAAAGAAAAAAAGGAGTTCAACCGTTCCCTAAATATTGAGTCAATGACTTTGAAGGGCCATTATTGAGTCAAGCAACCGAAACGTATTAGTTCATAGTTATTAAACATCAAATGTGCCATAATTTCGTGGCACATCAACTCCCATCTTTCAACCTTACCCATTGTATATTTCATTTTTAATTAGAAAAAATATCCTTCAACGAATTCTGAAAATTTTAACATACCTCAAATGATAATAGTTATTGTATGCAAACTTTACTAAAAGATAAAAATTGATCCTAATAATCACCAAAGTCAACCACATAAACTCACAACTTATTCTCAAGGACCCGAATAGTCTGCTTAGACTAACTATCGGTTTGAAGATGAAAGGTTGTGCTAAGATTAACCCGAGTACCCAACTCCTTCTGCATAAACCTACAAAAATGAGATGTAAATTATGTAAGGAAATCATAGAGATGGGCATCCTATTCAAGCGAACTATCTCCCGAATATAGATCTTGTCTAACTTCTCTATATTTTAAGTATTCTAAACTGGTATAAAATGTGCAAACTTAGTCAATCAATTGATGATGATCCGTATAATATCAAACTTATCCAAGGTATGTGGAAAATCTACCACAAAGTCTATCGTAATACGCTCCAGCCTTCACTCAGGTATGGATATTTTTTTAATCACACCTCTAAGCTTTTGGTGTTTATAATTCACTTGCTAACAATTTAAACCTCAAGATACAAAATATACTATGTCCTTCTGTAACGACCAAGACCGTTCATGATTGGCACCCATACTAACCCTCCGGTGGGAGAACCACTACTACAACCCATACCAAGCAACTAAACCGAAAACTAAAGCATTTAAGGATACGAAAACATGAATAATAGCTAAAACATAAGTTCCCATAAACTTCAAACAAAAGATCTAACAATTAACAATGCGGAAATACACCTAGAACCTGAAAGTCCATGTACCAAAACATCTAACAATGAACCAAAGTTTAAACAAGAAGGGTCACATCCCCAACTAATGAACTAATAACTAACTAGAAAAGTCTAAGCCCGAAATGGTGGACATAGACGAAAGAGAACCCATGGCATCCCAGATGAATTGGCTCACCCTTGAATTCGAACGATCACTGATCTTCTAAGCGAGGTCTGTCAATAGCCGTCGGAAGATGCCCTGTACTCAACAAAAATAAGAGCAAGTGTAGTATCAATACACAACAACAATGTACTGGTAGGATCACGCGGCTATCCCACTAAGTGTAACTTAAGCAAGTCAGTACAACATTACAAACATACAACATACCGAACACATACAATATTGATTATCATATGCTCAACAATACATTTATAAAAAGTCATTGGTCCTCTCATGGAACCCAAATCCAAACAGTTAGCATACCGGAACGTGGTATCCGATCCAATGATTATGCCGGAACGTAATAACCGATCTCATAATTATGTCGGAACGTGGCAACCGATCCCAATTAGCTATGCTGGAATGTGGCAACCGATCTATTCAACACACCACAATCACAATCACAATCACAAGTATCTTCTCAAGTTCATACAAAAAGTCATGATTCATGGCATTCATCATTCATCTATCTCATTTACAACAAGTGTGATCAATAATGCAACATTCGCATACATACATGTATCATAATGAAGAAGGAACAAACATACATCACATAATCATAGAATCACAACCATCACCTACCTCGAAACAAGCTTGAAACCCTAAGAAACTTGATCCTTCCCTTTCTGAAATCGTTCCGCTTGTTCTTGGTCTACAAACAATCAATATAATATGGGAATCAACAAATAATCGCTAATTACCAGGATTACTAACAATTCTATGAACCCTTGATCAAACCCATGATCCTCATTATCCTAATTAGGGCTGTTTCCACCATAGATTCTAGATGAAAACCCTCCCCCATTGATATTTACCGATTAGATTGTGTTCAACGGATCGAAAAATGGATTCGGGGAGTTAAAATCTTACCTTTAGCTTGAAGAATGGTGAGAAATGGTCAAGAACTCATATAGGGTCGTCTCCTAGCTCTCAAAGTAAAAAATTGCAGAATAAAACATTTTTGGGGTTTATTTACAACCTTAAGTCGCGCTGACCCGCCACAACGGCCCTCACCCCGCTACAGCGGTCCCGCCAGAGCGACCAAAACCACCGCCAAAGCAGATTGCACGAAACAATGAGCTATTTAAAGAATTCCAAAACCCCCATTTCGCACTCACCTTCAACCAACAACGCTAAAAAAATACCGTTCATTCTAAAGATCAATTTTGGGAGTTTTACTCACCCGAATTCAATTGCGTAAAGTCGTACGGGTTCTTTAATGACTTATCTAACTACTCATGTAATTAAAATCATAATTAATTCACCCGATTGTTACCAGATTTCCCTACACCTCAATGACTCTAATTTCGTCCAAATCTGGACTAGGTTGGGAATTTCCAAGTTACTACGAAAAAGTTTACCGACCCAAAAATTTTCCCCGTTGGCTTTTCTATAACGACAAAACTCGGTCGTTACAATAGATACCAATTTACCCATCACTCGTCCCCAAGTGACAAACTTAGGAAAAATAGGCTAAGGAAGGAATGAAGTAGTACCTGAATCGATGAACAATTGGGGATACTTGTCTCGCATGTCCCTCTCGATTTCCCAAGTAGCTTCCTCAATTGGACGATGCTTCAATTGAACTTTCACAGACTTAATCTCCTTGGTCCTCAACCTGCGCACATCACGATTAGGAATTGCAATTGGTTCCTCCTCATATTGGAGGTCTTTGTCTGACCCAATTGAGTCCCACTTAATGATGTAATCCCTATCACCATGGTATCTCTTCAACATGGACACATGAAATATCGGTTGAACTCCTGGTAGGTTAAGAGGTAAAGCCAATCAATACACTACCGATCCTACACATTCAAGAACCTCAAAGGGACCAATGTATCGCGGACTTAGTTTGCCCTTCTTGCCAAATCTCATCACCCCTTTCATGGGTGATACCTTAAGAAGAATATTCTTACCAGTGTCTCTTACCTTATGATTCGCATACTCATTCTATCTACTCTGGGCTGCTAGAAGCTTTGTTTGGATACTCCTCACCTTATCTTGAGCATCCTTCACTAATTCAACCCCCAATGGTTTCACATCTCCAGCCTCAAACCATCCTATGGGTGATCTACGTCCCCTCCCATAGAGTGCCTCAAATGGTGACATATCAATGCTGGAGTGATAACTATTATTATAAGATTATTCACACATAGGTAAGAACTTATCCCAATGCCCTCCAAAATCAATCACACATGCCCTCAACATGTCTTCTAACACTTGAATAGTCCTCTATGACTGCCCGTCTGTGTGTAGATGGAAGGCTACACTAAAAGTGAGTTGTGTGCCCATTTCATCATGTAATTTCCTCCAAAACTTGGATGTGAATTAGGTACCACGGTCTAAGATGATAGAGAGGGGCACCCCATGTAACCTCACTGTTTCTTTCACATAAACCTTATCCAATTGTTTAGCATTATAATCTATTCTTACCGAAATAAAATGGGTTGACTTAGTCAATCTATCAACCACTATCCAAATAGAATCAAACTTCCCCAAAGTCTTGGGAAGACCAACCACAAAATCCATGGCTATCCTTCCCCCCTTCCATTCCGGAATTGGCATTCTTTGAAGCTAACTTGCAAGCCTTTGAGGTTCATACTTCACTTGTTTGCAATTTTGACACTTAGCCACAAACTCTGTTATATCCTTCTTCATGCTCGGCCACCAATAAATTCGCTTCAAATCTCGGTACATTTTCGTCACACTCGGATGAATAGAATATCGCGAGCCATGGGATTCTGTCAACAATTTCTGAATCAAGTCATCAACTCGAGGAACATAAATCCTCTCTTTAAAATTGATCACACCTTCCGCATCAAGAGTGATCTCTTGTGCCTTACCATTTGCAGTCCTCTTTCTAAGCTCCTCCAAATTTTCATCTTCAATTTGTTTGGCCTTGATCTCCTCAATGAATGTGTCCCTCACTTCAATGCTAGCTAACACCCCACATCTTTCTGAGATACCAACTGCATGAATTTAGACTCCAAGGTCTGAATTTCCTTTGCCAAAGGTCGCTTGGATACACTCAAGCAAGCTAAACTACCCATACTCACCGCTTTTTGACTCAAAGCGTCTGCCACTACATTTGCCTTGCCCGAATGGTATTGAATGGTCACATAATAATCCTTGAGTAACTCCATCCACCTTCGTTGTCTCAAATTCAGATCCTTTTGAGTTAACACATGCTACAAACTACGATGATCAGTAAACACCTCACACTTCACCCCATAGAGGTAATGTCGCCAGATCTTAAGAGCAAATACTATCGCTACCAACTCTAAATCATGTGTTGGATAATTCCTCTCATGCACCTTCAATTGACGCGAGACATAAGCTATAACATTCTTATCCTGCATCAACACAGCCCCCAAACCAGAATGTGAAGTATCACAGTAAACAATAAAATCTTTACCTTCAACTGGTAATGGAAAAATAGGCATGGTGGTCAAGAGAGTCTTGAGCTTTTGGAAGCTCTCCTCACATTTTTCAGTCCATTCAAATGGTATTTTTTTTGTCAAATTAGTCAAGTGAGTGGCAATAGAAGCAAAGTTTTTCACAAATTGATGATAGTAGCTAGCGAGCCCCATAAAACTCCTAACTTCGGTCACAGAACTTGGTCGAACCCAATTCTTAACCGCCTCAATCTTTTGAGGATCTACCATTACCCCTTTTTTCGAAACTACATGTCCCAAAAATGCAACCGAAGTCAACCAAAATTCACACATAGAAAATTTAGCAGACAACCTTTGTTTCTCAAGAACACCCAAAACAATGCGAAGATGGTTGACATGCTCTTCCTCGCTTTTCGAATAGACCAAACTATCATCAATAATGACTATGTCAAAAGAATCAATAAATTGCTTGAAAACCCCATTCATTAAACTCATGAAAGCTGCAGGCGCATTGGTCAAACCAAAAGACATAACCAAAAACTCATAGTGCCCATAGCGAGTCTAAAAACGCCGTCTTGGGCACATCCTCATGCCTAATTTTTAACTGATGGTAGCTAGACCTTAGATCAATCTTAGAGAAAAATGATGCACCTTGCAATTGATCAAAAAGATCATCTATTCGAGGCAAGGGGTACTTATTTCGAATAGTGACCCTATTCAATTGTTGGTAATCTATACACATTCTCATACTAGTATCCTTTTTCTTAAGAAATAAAACTGGAGCATCCCATGGGGAAGCACTAGGATGAATAAATGTCTTATCAAGAAACTCTTGGATTTGAGCCTTAAGGTCTCTTAATTCTGTTGGGGCCATGAGATATGGAGGGATTGAAATGGGGCGCGTACCAGGCTCTAAATCAATGCAGAAATCTATATCCCTATTCGGAGGAATACCAGGCAAGTCATCAGGAAACACTTCTCTAAATTCTGACACCATAGGAATAGACTCAATGGATGGAGCCTCAATCTCAACCTCCATAATATGAGCTAATTAAGCCAAACAACCCTGCTCTACCAATTTTCTAGCCCGAATGGAGGATATGATCTTAGCTTTCTTAGGCTTGTACACCCCTTCCCACTCTAATTTTTCCTTTCCCAGAATTTCTAGAGTTACAGACTTAGTATTACAATTAAGCACATCATAATAGGGGGACAACCAAGTCATGCCTAAGATAATATCAAAGTCAGTCATATCTAGAATCACCAAATCAGCCCAAGTCTGAACACCCATAAACAAAATAGGACAAGCACAATAGACATGGTGACTATGACTGACTCTCCAACTGGGGTAGAAACGTGGATAAGGGCATCATGTATATCACAAATCATATCAAACTTTGAGGCAAATCTCACGCATACATAATAATAAGTAGAACCCGGATCAAATAACACATTGGCCATCCGGTCACAAAGAAGAATAGTACCTGTGATCACTGTGTCAGACGCCTCTACCTCATTTTTGCGCGGAAATGCATAACACTAAGCCCTATCATCTTGACGAATCACATCTCTGCCTGGTTGCACGTTACCCCTGCATGAGTTACCATTTTATCTACCCCCACGACCTTGTTGATTACCTCCTCACCCACCTTGTGGACCCCCTCGACCATTATTACCATTTCTCGCGGGTACTACTGCTGCATGGAATCTAACACACATGGGTAGGGACAAACTCTCCTCATATGCCCAGGTTCACCACAGTTGTGGCATGTACGATAAAAAGATGGCCTGCTGCCCGCTGAGGGTGCGGCTCCTTGGCTTTCCTAAATCAAAGTATGAGGTGGAGTTCTCGAGTAATTACCTATTGAGGCGGGCATAGCGGACTAAGTTGGCTTGGCTGCAAGCGTTGGCCTCCCTGAACCTCTGGAATAAGAACCTTGAAAGTTGCATGAATTCTTGTCCCTTTTTGCCAATGCCTTAGCCTGACCCTCTCGCCTCACCCCTCCACTTTCTTAACATAGTCTGCTACCTCATTAAAGCTCCTCCCTGCAGAGGTCATATGAACAGATAATACCTGCAACTTAGAATTTAGTCCCCTAATAAATAACCAGATTCTCTCTTCCTCAGTAGTCACTAATTGAGTAGCATATCTAGACAAAGCATGGAACTTGGCCTCATAAGCAACCACAGTCATACCACTTTGCTCCAAAGCCATGAACTCATCCTTCTTGCGATCCCTCAAAGTCCTAGGCACATATTTCTCCAAAAACAGAGCATGAAATTGGGTCCAAGTAAGTGGAGGTAAAGTAGAAGATCTGCATTCCATATAAGCTCTCCACCACTGCTTAGCCTCACCTTGAAGTTGAAAGGACACAAATTCAACCTCATGCTGATGGACAATTCCCAACTTATGAAGCCTCTCATAGCAATCTAAGATAAACTCATAAGCATCCTCATTCTCAGAACCAAGAAACACATGAGGCTTTAGCTTCAAAAACTTAGTCAACATTTCATGCTCATTACTAGTCATAACAGAACCCAACAAAGGACAGAAGAAAGCATCGTTACCTTCCGTTCCACCCGTCTTGGGTGCAGTGCTAGTAACATGGGGATTAGTGGGAGCTTGAGTTGCTTGAATAGAAGGAAGCACTCTAGGACCAACCAACCCTTTCAAGAATGACATAATCTGTCAAGCTAACATTGGGTCTATGAGAGGAACATCGGTAGTCTCAGCCTACACCTCTTCCTCTTGTCCCACATCCTAACCATTGTCAACATCAACATTCTCCTATATCTCTTCATGATGCGCAGGAGGGTTCTCATTCATAGGATCATTTTCAATAGGAGATCCATTCCCAGCAGTCGCTACTCTTCCACGACCTCTACCCCTGCCTCGACCGTGACTTCTCGCTGCAGATTCCATCGCTGGAGCATTGATAGGAGCTACGTGCCTGACGCCGTTGAATCTAGTATTAAGCGTCTGCGTACAGAAGAGTGAATGAGGTTTGATACCAATTTGAATTGCCAGATACCAATTAGAATCAAGTCATAGCACGAAATGAGACTAGAGAAAATAGAGAGCTTTCCTAAAGTCCTATAGCCTCTCGAAGAAAAGTAAAGGTGTCCCCGTATCGTTCCACAAGACTCTACTAGACTTATTTTGGTACATCGAGATCAACGAACCTAGGCTCTGATACCAACTTTGTCACGACCCAGACTGTCGTGATTGGCACCCACACTAACCCTCCGGTAGGAGAACCACTACTACAACCCAAACCAAGCAACTAAACAAAAAACTAAATCATTTAAGGATACGAAACCATGAATAATAGCTAAAACTGAAGTTCCCAGAAACTTCAAACAAAATATCTAACAACTAACAATGCGGAAATACACCTATAACCTGAAAGTCAATATACCAAAACATCTAACAATGAACCAAAGTCTAAAAAATAAGGGTCACAACCCCAACTAATGAACTAATACCTAACTAGAAAAGTCTAAGTCCGAAATGGTGGACATAGACGAAAGAGAACCCATGCAGCCAGAAAAAATTGACTCACCCTTGAATTCAAACGATTACTGATCTTCTAAGAGAGGACTGTCAATAGCTGCCGAAAGATGCCCTGTACACAACAAAAATAAGAGCAAATGCAGTATCAGTACACAACCACAGTGTACTAGTAGGAACACACGGCTATCCCATTAAGTGTAACATAAGCTAGTCAATACAACATTACAAACATACAACATACCGAACATATACAATATTGATTATCACATGCTTAACAATATACATTTATAACAAGTCATTGGTCCTCTCATGGAATCCAAACCCAAACAATTAGCATACCGGAACGTGGTACCCGATCCAATGATTATGCTAGAACATGGCAACCGATCCCATAATTATGCCGGAACGCTGCAACCGATCCCAATTAGTTATGTCGAAATGTGGCAACCGATCCATTCAACACACCACAATCACAATCACAATCACAATCACAAGTATCTTCTCAAGTTCATACCAAAAAGTGATGATTTATGTAATTCATCATTCATCTATCTCATTTACAACAAGTATGATCAATAATGCAACATTCGCATACATACATGTATCATAATGAAGCAAGAACAAACATACATCACACAATCATAGAATGACAACCATCACCTACCTCGAAACAAGCTTGAAACTCTAAGAAACTTGATCCTTCCCTTTTCGAATTCATTCCGCTTGTTCTTGGTATACAAACAATCAATATAATACTGGAATCAATAAATAATCACTAATTACCCAGATTACTAACAATTCTATGAACCTTAGATCAAACCCATGATCCCCATTATCCCAATTAGGGTTGTTTCCACCATAGATTCTAGATCAAAACCCTCCCCATCAATATTTACCCATTAGATTTCGTTCTACAGATCGAAAAATGGATTCGGAGAGTTAAAATCTTACCTTTACCCTCAAGAATGGTGAAAAATGGTCAAGAACACGTATATGGTCATCTTCTACCTTTCAAAGTCAAAAATTACAAAATAAAACATTTTTGAGGTTTATTTACGACCTTAAGTCGCGTCTGGCCTGCCATAACAACCCTCACCCCACTACAGCGGTCCCGCCAGAGCAACCAAAACCACCGCCAAAGCGGCTTGCACGAAACAGTGAGCTATTTAAAGAATTCTGAAACCCCCATTTCGCAACACACCTTCAACCAACGACTCTCAGAAAATACCATTCACGCTAAGATCGATTTCGAGAGTTCTACTCACCCGAATTCAATTACGTAAAATCGTATGGGTTCCTTAATGACTTATATAACTACTCATGTAATCAAAATCATAATTAATTCACCCTATTGTTGCCATATTTTCTTACACCTCAATGACTTTAATTTCGTCCAAATCTGGACTAGGTTGGGAACCTACAAGTTACTACAAAAAAGTTTTCCGATTTAAAATTTTTCCTCGTTGGCTTTTATATAACGACGAAACCTTGTCGTTACACCTTCTTCGTTCGACACCACTAATAATGTTGCTTCAAATCACGATAAATTTAAGTAGTGAAATGAATAAAATACCTAAAATTATAGGACTCTTCCATGATGGTCTAATCAAATCACATGCCCGATAAATACATATGCGATCATTTATCCTCTAAACTGTTTCGCTATTTAAAATTATCTCATTGGCTTCTCCTTGTTACACCTTATCTCGAATCTTGAACAAATTTTTACTATCAAACTATCGAGCCAGAATCTGTTCCAATAAGGATGAACTCACCGCCATTTAATCCAAAATCCTATTAAATTTTGAAATATCAAGTCTCATAAAGCTATTGGCTAAGGAATGTATATCCATAACTGACGGATCTACAAGACAATCATTTATCATTTGACTAAGACGAATGTGGTAGTACATGTCTTGAGTTGAAAGACAGTAAGTATGGATAGATTCTAATATGGATGTACATTCCTTAGCCAATAGCTTTATGAGACTTGGTATTTCAAAATTTAATAGGTTTTTGGTTTAAATGGTGGCGAGTTCATCCTTACTGGAATAGATTCTGGCTCGATAGTTTGATAATAAAATTTGTTTAAGATTCGAGATAAGGTGTAACAAGGAGAAGCCAATGAGGAAATTTTAGATGGTGAGGGTATTTTGAGGATAAATGATCACATATGTATTTCTCGGGCATGTGATTTGATTAGATTATAATGGAAGAGGACCATAATTTGCGGTATTTTATTCATTTGGGCTACTTAAATTTATCATGATTTGAAGCAACATTAATGGTGGTGTTGAGCGAAGAAGGACATTGTATATTTTGTATCTTGAGGTTTAAATTATTAGCAAGTGAATTATTAACACCAAAATCTTGGAGGTTTGATTAAAAAAATGATCATACAGTAAAGGTGGGAGCGTATTGCGATGGAATTTGTGGTAAAATTTCGACAAACCTTGGATAAGTTTGATACTATATGGATAATCGTCGATTGATTGACTAGATTTGCACATTTTATACCGATTTAGAATACTTATAATACAAAGAAGTTAGCCAAGATCTACATTCGGGAGATATTTCGCTCGAATAGGATGCCCATCTCTATTATCTCATCGAGGGACATAATTTACATCTCATTTTTGTAGGTTTATGCAAAAGGAGTTGGGTACTCGGGTGAATGTTAGCACAACCTTTCATCAGCAAACCTATAGTTAGTCTAAGCAGACTATTCGGGTCCTTGAGAATATGTTTCGAACTTATGCGGTTGACTTTGGTGATTATTAGGATCAATTTTTATATTTTGGTAGAGTTTGCATACAATAACTATTATCAATCTAGGTATGTTAATATTTTCAAACTTCGTTGAAGGTCTTTTTTTTTAATTAAAGATTAAAAATGAAATAGACAATGGGTTAGTGAGAAAGATGGAGTCTCGTACCAATTGTGTGATGGGAATTGGTAAGAATAACTATCACACCCCGAGGCTACCCCCTAGATGTAACATGGGACCTAGGATCACGAGTGACCCGAATCTAACCCTAAGTATCACCTATGACAAGCATACTGAAAAATAGCTAAGTAAATTATGTACTATGCGGAAGGTAAAAACAGTGGATATCTGAAAAGGGGTAAAACCCAACTAGTCTGAATATATAAGATAAAATAAGAGCTTAGTGATGACTGAGACCACACTTAAAAACTCGAGCTGAATATACTACTATGTTTAAGAAGCCTCTAACTGAAAGGAGTTGTTGGGACATGCCCCAACTAACTTTAACAAGATTGAAACTTAAAAATAAAGACTAAAATATAAAGCATGTTTATTGTCCTCGAAGTATGAGGAATCACCACTGAAGCTACTAAATTTGGACTCAGGATCAAACTAAGCATGATCTGGATGCTGAGTGCTTGAACCTACAACATGAAATGGTGTAGCGCAAAGTATACGTCAATACTTGGAATGCACAGAGCATGAAGGATATAGATATGCTAAGCTGAAAAAAGTATATAAGCTGAACAATACATAACTGAGCAATGATATAATCTGAACAAGGATATAGATATGTACTGAAGTATAACTGAAACTTGAACTGAATGCAATGACCCAGTACTAATCATGAAGATAACATCCTGACTGAATAATGAAATAAGTGCTGAAAACCTGGTCAATGTACTAAGAGTCTGACTATGAAAGCTACTATTAACAGACATAAACTACGTGAGCTAAACGTGGAGTCCAATGTATACGCCCCATCGAGAGGAACCAATATACCTTGCCAGGGCTTAGATTCATAGCTGTGGCATGATCACTAAAGTTGATGCCCAACTGAGGGGAATTATAAACCTACGCATGCACATAGTTCTGAGACTTTAAGGGTACACTGAACCCTAATCCAATTCAATTCTAAGTCTACTCCCAAATAAATATTCATGAAGATAAAATGCAGTAAATACTTAATAGCTCAAAACACTGACATGCTAACTGAGAATGCAACATTTATATACTGAGAATATGACATTCAAAATTTGAAACATGATTTTCTATCTGACTGACCTAGCATGTATAATTCATGAACTAGAATAAATTTACAAAAGGTGGGGTTTTGAGTGCTATGCATGGAATTAAATTAAATTAACAAGAAACAAGTTATTTAGATCAAAGGAACCATAATCACAACAAATCTTGAAAATCTAGAAACCCTAGGTCTGAACAGTTATAAGAACATACTAAATTCTAGGGATCTAATGGGTGAAAGGAACCCACTAGTGAAATCCCACATATCTAGTGAGGAAATCTACAGAGAAATCCTTTGGATTAAAGGGTGGAACTTTGAAGAACACTCATGTTTGTTCTTGGGAGAAGTAGTCGACTTTTCCTCTTCTTTTCACTCTAAGTTGGGTGATTTTTGGAGAATGAGGGTTCTGGGTATTGTCTGAGAATGAGGGTTCTGGGTATTGTCTGACTAGATTAACTAATGTATTATTGACTTATTTCTTTTGTGTGATTGTGTTTTTTATTGAACCTGTATATTTGTGATAGTTGAGGTGATTATATATCATACTGATATTTGATTTATTGAGATGCATCATCATCCCCTTTTATTGAAATCATATGGTACCCATGCATTGACATGAGATTGAGTATAAGTTGGACATGTGGAGATCGTTCGTGCTGCGGATTGTGAGATGTTATGATTATAAGTTGGGCACGTGAAGATCGTCTATACTGGGATTGTTTGATTTTATGATAGTTTGTAGAGATTCTCCGGATAGACACGTGAAAATTGTCTGTGTCACTATATGGACCTCGTGAGTCCCCCATGGGTTATGAACTCTCGATGTATTTCAGAAAAGTATCATGTATATACAATTGGGAGAATACTTTACATTTGAGGCATATCATTTCATGGTGTCACATCGCATTACATCTCATTACATCATTCATTCTTGTGGATTATGTGCTTTCTTGGTGGTTGGACATTACATGATATTTGATTACCCTTATTTGTTGAAACTTGACTAATAAGTATAATGTAGACTTCTAAAATTAAAGGATGATTTTCTTATATACTCTTGTCACTACTTCTTCATTATCGATCTACGAGATATACTAGGTACATGTGGTGTCGTACTCATACTACATTTGCTGCACTATTTTATGGTGCAGATTGTACTTTAAATTCGAGCATATTTCTTGGAGCTTGAGTCTAAGTTTGGATTATCTTGGAGTTGTGGTGAGCTGCTTGGATATTTTGTGGCCCATACCTTCATCTATCTCTACTTATTATGTTATGTTGGTATTCTGATAGAATATTTCTTATGTTTAGACTTGTTAAATAATTACAGACTTGTACTGACATTAGAAGCTCTTGCACTTATGACACTAAATCTTGGGGTGGTATTTCCATTTTTCGCATTTTATTTTAATAGACCTAGTATTTTAGATATTTGTTTGCTACTTTACTTTCCACGTTTAAGTTGAACTGGTTAACTTATTGGGTTGACTTACCTATCAGTTGGGTACATAGGTTCCATCACGACTTGTGTCTTTGGGTCGTGATACAGAAATAACTAATTTGAGCCAAAATAAAAAACTTACGACTATCAGATAATCATAAAAATTCAAATTAAAGAAGTCTATAGTAGTTTGTCATTTTCTTGATATTTTGTTTACGACTTAAAAGTGAAAGCTTTTGTTTTGCTTTTTTGCTTTGAGTTTGAGCTCTCTTTAATAGTGTGTAACAAAATTTTTGTTTACTTGTCAACAATTTATTATTTTTTTGTTTAACATAATCTAATCATGAGATTATCTAGTAGTAGTGGATTCATTTTTGTTATTATGCTTTAAAAATATCTTTACAAAACGTTTATAAGGATATTTTCATATAAGAAATGATTTAAATAAGTCTCTCTCTGTCACTCTCTATATATATAACTACTTACTGGACACGTGTGTTGCAGGACATAGGACAAACAAACTCAAATAGACTTATTTATATGTAAATCCCAAATTAATCATCCAACCCAAATAAACATGGATTTAGTTCAAATTTTGTATGAATTAAATTCAATAAAATTTGTGTGTCTACACATTTGACTACACTTTTGTCATTATTTATGTTAGTAATAGCAAGAAAAATGTTCACGTGTCAGGACATGGGACAAACAAGCTCAAATATAATAGGTCATCATACATCTTTTCAAATTATAGAGGAAAATTTGAAATCTACTTCTCTTTTCAAAGTTGATTTTTGGGAAACAATATTTATGACTTAGAAATACAATTGTAATGACCCGAAATGTCATTTTTGAGAATTTTGAATATTTGTTTAATGTAGTTTATAGTTAACAGTTAATACGTCAAGCATATAATTTATTTAATACCCATTATCACTAGGCCTATATAAATTAACTTAAGTTAGTGGAATTTGACTTTGTAATTAGATCACAATTTGGGAAGAGAAAAAAAAAAGAAAAAACTTAGGCGAATGTTTAACCAGCGGAGCCAACCTAGAATAACTGCACATCCAGGTAACCTGTGGGGACAAAGCTATCTATGGTTAATGATTGTAAATATTACATATTATAAATTATAAACCTACATGTGAGGAATTTATGCCTCGGTTTCATGCGATTCACACCACTTGTTTCGTAACCAGTGGTTCCCAAAATTAGTAATTCTCATTTTATTATCACATTATAATTTAAGTTTTTGATATATTGAGATATTTAATTAAATATTAGGTGCATTCTTGTCACACCACGAGCCTACACCCTAGGCGGGACTGGCACTCGAGAACTATTGCTGGCCCCAAGCGAATCCATGGCCTGGCTTAACTCTTAGCTGAAGACTTACTCATGATAAAAGAAAGTATTGAAATACAATCATACTAAACTGTCTTAATAAATAACTCAGAATGTTTCAAAGATCAACATTCAACTGGCCAAAATGGCAACTCAAGTCTCATGAACTAACATCAACTAACTGTCTATGAAGCCTCTAAAAACTGAGATGGACGTCGGGACAAGACCCATGACATCTTAATGAACTAACTCATAAAGCAATAACAAGGGGTCCTTCGGAAGCAAGGAAGCTCACCAAAAACGCTGAAGCTCAACTAGAATCAACGATGTGCTGGATGCTGATCCTGATTACCTGTATCTACATCATAAAAAGATGCAGGCCAACTAGCATCAGTACATTGAATGTACGAGCATACGAGGGAAATTCTAAACAAGACATAAGCTTGAAAGGAATATGAAAGAACATACCTAGGCTCAACTCAACTCATTTCAATATACAGCAATAATAAGAATGCAATATAAAGAAAAAGCTTTTAAAACATGGATAACAAGTCTATGTATTGAGAAATACAATAGTAACTCAGTTTTTATGTAAAAATACAATATAAACTTTGCTTGTATATAAAAATACAATTAACTCTGTGTATATTAGTATACAAAATACTTCTGTGGTAGTTTCTCTAACCGATAATTATCACTTAAGAGCTATGTGATGATACAACATTTTGCATCACACTGCCAGGGCCGTCCAATACCTTGTCGGAGGGTATAGAACCTAACTACTAAGTGGATCCACTAGTCTATGCTAAAAAGCACTAAGGAATCATCTAAAAAGTATGACCTTTTTCTACCCATGATGGCTACATGGTTTATGGGGGCTGGGAGTTGTCTAAAATCTCCCCCATATCGGTGCTTAATACTACTCCCAAAATATAACTAGCTCATATGTTTGAAAACATAACTCTTTCTGTAGTTTGATATAATTACTCAAAAACTAGCCCAAAGGCTCTCTAGGAAATTCGTCTTTCCTCTCTTGCTTAATTGTGAAAGCATTTACTCTTTACTGAAAATGGCTCAAAGGCTTTGTTGGAAATAGATGTTTCCTTTCTTGTTTAAACGTGAAAACATTTACTCTTTACTGAAAACTAGCTTAAAGGCTTTGTTGGAAATCGGTGTTTTCTTTTTTGTTTAAATGTGAAAACATTTACTCTTTAGGAATACATAGTCTCCATATACTCTTTTGAAGAAATGAACTTCATTCTTTACTCTTTACTCAACTAAAAACTCTAGTCTTAAAACAAGTTCAAAGCATTTGCAAAAGACTTTTGGAAAAACTCTAAGAACTCTCTAGACTAGGCTCTTAACTTTCCTTGAATTTGAATTCAACGTTATGATTCATATTTATGGATGATATCATGATGTTTAGACGTACCTTAGAGTGTAAAAATCAACTAGAAATCATAGGTACGATTCAAGGAAACTCAAACTGAAAGAAGTGGGAAAGGGTAGAAGACCTAGCGACCCTGGCATACTCAGTGGCGCTAGGCGCCAGACCTGAAACTACAAAACTGGGTTGGGGCACTATGAGTTGCGCGGCACCCCAGAGCCCTTCCCTCAGATACTGATGTGGGCCACACTGAGTGGCGCAGCGCCCCACCCCTTTTCCCCAGAATTTTGACAAATTTTCTTGTTCGTTTTTCGACCCTAATTCGTCTAGATTGAATTGGTTCCTTCCCCAAACACTTAGATTCGAATACCCAACCAAAGTATACCAGAATCTACTCAAAACTAACTTCAAATCTCATGAAACTAACTCAAGAACTTCTCAAGAACTCAATAATCAAGAACCCAATAGAAACTTCAACAAAATCCATCAAGGACTCAATTTCTCTACTTTCAAGAACGTATATACGCTGAAATAAATCATGATTGTCATGTGGTTGAATGAAACCAATGCTATGTGATCTGACATACCTAGTAGGGATTACCCATTGGCGAAATTCACAAGCTAAACTTCAAGAACGCGACGAATCCTTGGCTTCTTCTCCTCTCTTCTCCATTTTTCTCTTCTCTCAAAACCCTAGCATAGTTTTATGAAGCGTAAACTGAACCAAATCAGTTTAGACCCCAAATAAATTACTAAAAACAGATTTAATTAATTGGGTAATGAAATGACCAAAATACCTCTTGAAAATTCGGTAAACTTTCCTTATTTAGACGGCCCAACTTTGAATATGCATATCTCCCTCATGCGAACTCAAAAATTAGCAAACTCGGTGGCATTGGAAAGATAATTCAAAAACCTTTTATTTCATATCTTATAGTTCACCTAAATAATCTTGTTTTGAGAGTTATGGTCTTTGAAGTTGACCCAAAACTTATACCTAGCAAAACTTGCCAAATTTTCCAAATTTGATCTGTCCAAAAAAAATTGTTTCTTTCTAATTCTAGTTCTTTCAAATAGTGGGGTGTTACAATATCTCCCCCTTGGGAACTTTAGTCCTCGAATGACATTTCTGTTAGTAAGCTAAGGGCGCAATATCTAACATTCAGTTCAAACGCCCAACAAGCAAATCTAACACATTCAGTATATTAGTTAAAGAGTACTAAGAAGAAAATTAGTACCTTGCTGTGGAATGTCTCTGGACTCAAAGAGATGTGGATATCTCTCTTCATATCTTCCTCAGCTTCCCACGTAGCTTCCTCAACAAACTGATTTCTCCACAAAACTTTGAATGATTCTACCTCCTTGGTCCTGAACTTGTGAACCTGGAGGTCTAAAATCTGAATAGGAATCTCCTCATAAGACAAGTTGTCCTTAATACCAATATCTTCAGTTGTTATAATCAGTGAAGGACCACCCATACACTTTTTCAACATAGAAATATGAAACACTGGATGAACTGTTGCTAACTCTTGTAGTAGCTCCAACACATAAGCCACATTACCAATCCTTTTGGATATTCTGTAAGGACCAATATACCGGGGACTATGACTCCCCTTCTTATCTAATCTCATAACACCCTTCATGGGTGAAACTTTTAAGTATACCCAATCATCTACTTCAAATTCTAACTCCCTTCTCCTAACATCAGTGTAGGACTTCTGACGACTCTGCGCTGTTTTCAACCTCTGTTGAATAACTTTCACTTTCTCCATAGATTGATGAACTAAGTCTGGTCCTATCAAGCTTCATAGAGAGTCATTTGGATGATAGAGTGGTAACTATTGTTATACGCAAACTCGATGAGAGGTAGGTGATCATCCCAATTACCCTTGAAATAAATCACACAGGCCCTAAACATATCTTCTAAAGTCTGAATAATGCGCTCTTCTTGACCATTTGTCTGAGGATGAAATGCAGTACTCAAGTTCACCTTTGAACCCAAACCTTTCTGGAATGCCTTTCAAAATTGCACAGTAAATTATGCACCTCTGTCTGAAATAATGGACATTGGAACTCCATGAAGTCTTACTACCTCTTGAATGTATAACTTGGCATAATCTTCTACTGAATGGGTAGTATTTACCGATAAAAAATGGGCTGATTTAGTCATTCTATCAACAATCACCCAAATAGAATCATGTTGTCTGCGAGACCGTGACAAGCCAATATACTTCTCTCAATTCAACAATACCTTTCTTCATACTATTCCACCAATATACTTCTCTAAAGTCACGATACATCTTTGTGGAACCCGGATGAATAGAATATCTGGAGCTATGAGCTTCCTCCATGATCCTCTCTTGGAGTTCATCCACTCTTGGAACACACAATCTACCTTGATACGTCAATACACCATCTCCCTTTTGTTCAAAAGCCATTACTTTTTTATTATGAACATCTGCCTTCAATTCAAGCAAAATAGAATCTTGGTCTTGCTTTTCTTTCACTTCTGACACTATTGATGATTCAGCCCCATTCATCAGCACTACGCCTCCTACTATGGAATCCATTAGTCGATCTCCTAATCGGGCAAGTCTTGCACATCTTTTTCTAGCTCTTTCTTTTCTTCATCAACATGGGCAGTAATACCCATAGACAACCTACTCAAAGCATTAGCAACAACATTAACCTTACTTGGGTGATAGAGAATACTCATGTCATAATCCTTGAGTAACTCTAACCACCTCCTCTGTCTGAGATTAAGCTCCTTCTGACTAAACACATACTGAAGACTCTTGTAATCGGTGTACACATCCACATGAACACTATAAAGATAATGACGCCATATTTTCAAAGCAAATACTACAACAACCAACTCTAGATCATGGGTTGGATAATTCTTATTGTGAATTTTCAGCTGTCTGGAGGCATAAGCAATAAATTTACCATTCTACATTAACACACAACACAAACCAACTCTGGACGCGTCACAATATACAACAAAGCCTTGCGCACCCTCTGGTAAGGTCAATATTGGGGCAGTAGTCAACCTAGTTTTCAATTCCTGAAAGCTTTTCTCACAAGCTTCAGACTATTGAAACTTCACTGTTTTCTGAGTTAACTTAATCAAAGGGGACTAAATGGATGAGAACCCCTCGATGAACCTTCTATACTATCCAGCCAACCCCAAGAAACTCCTAATATCAGCTGGATATGTGGGTCTAGGCCAATTCTGCATTGCCTCTATTTTCTAAGTATCAACTCTAATCCTATCACTGGAAACAATGTGGCCTAAGAATGCCACAGACTCAAGCAAGAACTTACACTTAGAGAACTTGGCATACAACTCTCTATCCTTTAGAGTTTGGAGAACTATTCTAAGATGACTAGCATGATCTTCCTCATTCCTCAAATAGATTAGAATGTCATCAATGAACATGATAACAAACATATATAAATAAAGCTTGAATACTCTATTCATAAGGTCCATGAATGCTGCAGGTGCATTAGTTAAACCGAACGACATGACCATAAGCTCATAATGACCATAACGAGTCCTGAAAGCCGTCTTTGGAATATCATATTCCCTTACTCTTAACTGATGGTAGCCAGATCTGAGGTCTATCTTAGAGAAACAAGTGGCACCCTGAAGTTGATCTAAAAGATCATCAATTCTCGGAAGAGGATACTTATTCTTGATAGTAACCTTGTTCAACTAACGGTAATCTATACACATTCTAAGGGAACCATTTTTCTTCCTCACAAATAAGACCGGAGCGCCCCAAGGTGAGACACATTGTCACGCCCCGAAGCTACCCGTAGGACGCGGTCATGGGACCTAGGATCACGATTGACCCCAAGCTAACCCTACTGGCATGTCATAAGCATACTTAAAGATTTACTGAAATAGAAATACTATACGGAAACTAGAAACATATCATAAAATTAAATGATGGAGAATACCCAAAAACTACCTGAATAAATAATATGTGAGTTTAATGACAATTGAAATATCAAACTCCAAAGCTAAAACTAAATCTAACTATGTCTGAAATAAAGCCTCTAACTGACTAGAGAAGCTGGGACATGGCCCAGCTAAATCTAGCAAAACTAAAAACCAAAGACTGAAAGGAAAAGAAGTAATCACGTCAATCGTCCCTGAAGAATGAGGACTAACCATTGATGCTGCTGAACTGGAGATTGGGAATTGATCTATTCGTGATCAGAATGCTAAGGACTTGAACCTACATCACGAGAAGATGTAGCGCAGAGTATGTGTCAGTGCTTGAAAGGTATTGAGCATGCAGGATAGAATAAAGCTGAACAATATACATAACTGAACAAATCTTATAACTGAGCAATGATATAAGATGAGCATGATACTATACTGAAAATACTGAACATGAACTAAGTGAATGCAATGACCAAGTTTATACATGCTGAAACTGAATATTGAACTGTAACTAATAACCTAGTCAATACACTAGAATCTAACTGTGGGAGCTACTAATAACCAACATAAAACCACATGAGCTAAATGTGGAGTTTGATGTATACGCCCCATCGAGAGGACCCAATATACCTTGCTAGAGGTATAGAGGCATGACTGGCGTGATAACTAAACTGATTCCCACAGAGGGGACTTATAAACCTATGAGGGAACGTAGTTTTGGGACTTGAGGGTGACTGACCCTAGTCCACTCGGTATAAAGCCTACTCCCAACTGAATGTGTTTAAATTATAACATACTAAAGTAAAATAGATATCTTAGTAATTCGACATGCAAATATGAAAATGCAACTTTTATTTCTAATAATGAAACATTCAAAAATTGAGGCATGTATATCTGTTTATCTGTCCTAGCTAATGTAATTCATGAACTAAAAGAACTACATAACTAGGGTTCTGAGTTTAAGCAAGAATCTAAGGAAAATAATACTAAAATCATGATAATGTGATTAGGACCATTACAATAACTAAATCATAGAAATCTGTGGAAATTCTAGAAACCCTAGGTTTAGATAATATGGAGGGAATCAAGAATCTGACCGAATTCTAGAGACCTAATGGGTGAAAGAAACTCACTAGTGAAATCCCACATACCTAGTGACAAACTTCATGGAGAAATCCTTTGATTTCGGGGCTGGAACTGACGAAACCTTGTTGTGTTCTTGAACTAGGGATGCTCGACTTTTCCCTCTTATTTTGCTCTAAGATCGATGAATTTTTTGTGAATGATTGATTAAGTTAGGTTCTAATTTAGTATCTAGACTAAAAATCACCAAAACCACATAGTTTACGGGTTAAACAATGTAGTTTAGGTGTCCAAATCATAGGGGAAAAGACCAAAATGATCCTACTTAAAAATCTGACGCAGCTGACTACGGCCCATTTTAACGGCCCATCAAACGGACCACGGACAGTGGAGCTGGTCGTGGCCCTGGTCCAGTAGCTGCTGGTCATGGGATGGACCTTTACGGGCAACACCATGGCCAAGAACAACGGCCCGTGAAGGGTGCCGTGGTCTGACGTTTGGGCTAAGTAGTCTCTGCCTGGCGACCACAAGTGTCAGTACGGTCTGTGAGGTGGTCCACGGCCCGTGAAGGGCTCTACTGCTGGGAAGGGGTTGAGTCCATGGGCAGTTCAACAAACCGTGGTCCCTCTCACGGTTTGTGAATCTTGCAGTGGTTCACATGTGATTTTTCTGTTGTATTTTCTAAGTCTGGTTTCCGAGGTGTTACACACTTGGTCGAATAAAACCTTTCTCTAGGAGATCTTTCAACTGCTTTTTTAATTCTTTTAACTCTATTGGTGCCATCCTATATGGAGGAATATATATAGGACGAGTATCCGGAAGAATATCTATATCGAAGTTATTTCTCTCTCAGGAGGGACTCTAGGAAGATCACCTGGATAGACTTCTGAAAACTCGTTTACTACAGGAACTGACTGAATAAGAGGTATCTCAACACTAGAGTCATTAAGTCGGACTAAGTGATAGACACACCCTTTGGAAACTAACTTTCTCGCCTTAAAGGTACGAAATAAAACGACCTTTAGGCACTGCTGAACTACTCTTCCACTCTATAACTGGCTCATTAGAAAACTGGAACTTAACAAGTCGAGTTCTATAATCAACTGAGGCATAACAGGCATAAAGCCAGTCCATATTTAAAATGACATCAAAATCTACCATGTCTAATTCAACTAAGTCAACCATGGTGCTCTTGTAATTGATGGAAATGGTACAATCACGATAGACTCTCTCTGCTAGAATAGACTTACCAACAAGTATAGAAACACTGAAGGGCTCAAGAAGTTTCTCAGGAAGAACATCAAAATTCATCGCAACATAAGGAGTCACAAAAGACAAACTCGATCATGGATCTAGCAAAGCATAAACATCAAAGTTAAAGACTTGGATCATACTAGTGACAACATCTGGCGAATCATCTTGCTTTTGGCGACTAGTGATAGCATAAAGACAGTTTCCTCCTCCGTCTGCCCCTGAAATAGCTCCTCTAGATACGACTATGTCTGGTGGAGCAACCGAAGAAGACTGGGCTCTATTGGCCCCATTACCATTACCCTGCCTATTCTTAGGACACTCTCTCATAAAATGACCATTCTGACCATACTTGAAGCAACCATTAGAGCCATCACGACATACCCCTGAGTGGCTCCTACCACACTTAGCTAATGCAGGAGTCTTATTACCCCCTTGTGCCATACTACCTTGAGAATCTGTAGGCCTAGCTCTGAAATTTTGTTAATTCTGATTTTGGAACTCACCTCTGTTTCTTGGTGCAGTCGTGTAGGTGCACTATCAGATGATGGAGCAGGTCCCTTCTATTTCTATTGGAAAAATGATCGATTGTCATTACTCTTCTGCTGCCTGGACTCATTCCCTGTCTTAGCTCTCTTGTTCCGAAACTCATCTCTATCTTTCAGCTTCTCTTCCTAAACCTGTTGTACATAGATCATCAATCTTGCTATGTCCATATTTCCTATTAGCATAGCTTCATTGCCTTCCCTACTAGACAGACGAGACAACCCAGCAATAAACAAACTCATCCTGCTTCTCAAGTCAACAACCATCTCCGGAGTATAGCGGGAAAGTTGGGTGAACTTTAGACTGTATTCAAGAATACTTATAGATTCCTACTTAAGAGTGAGGAACTATCGTACCTTTGCTTCTCTCAGTTCACGGGGGAAGAAACGCCCTAAGAATGCCTTCTCAAACAAAGCCCAACTCACACGTGGTGCACTTTCAGCTTTATTCTTTTTCCATTGATCAAACCAAATTCTGGAGACACCATTCATTTGGTATGCAACTAGTTCTACCCTCTCAGCATCAATGACATGCATAATCTCAAAAACCTTCTGAAGATCTTCAACAAAGTTTTCCAGATCCTCAATGACACTTGAACCAGTGAAGCTTAGAGGATTCATCCTTAAGAAATCACGGATTCTTGAAGTATTAGCCACTTCCTGTAGATTCTCTCCCTGTCAAACTTGATTTGCCACAGCTTGACTCAATATCCAGATAGCTTCCCCGAACTCAGCATTAGGTACCCTTTGTTCCTGTGGTTCAACATTCCTCCTAGCGGGACGACCTCTGACAACTCTTCGTGGAGGCATGATCTGAAAGACACACGCAAACAAGAATCAGAAGAAATTTTTTAGAGATAAACTCTATCGCACAAACTGAGTATGAAAGAAGTGAGATAGTTCCTAAGTGTCGCAGCCCCCTAATTATAGATGTGGTGCGCTTCACACCGATAACTAGGACTCTACTGACACAACTTTATAGGCTCCCTAGGACTCTTGAACTCTGTGCTCTGATACCAAGTTTGTCACACCCCGAGCCTACACCCTGGGCAAGACTGGCATTTGAAAACCATTGCTGGCCCCAAGCGAACCCCTAGCCTGGCTTAACTCTTAGCGTAATACTTACTCATGATAAAAGAAAGTATTGAAATACTTTCATACTAAATTGTCTCAATAAATAACTCAAAATGTTCTAAAGTTCAACATTCAACTAACAAAAATGGCAACTCAAGTCTCAACATAACTGAAAAGGAAATATAAAGACTCATGAACTAACATGAACTAACTGTCTATGACGCCTCTAACAACTTAGATGGACATCGGGACAAGACCCACACCATCCTAATGACCTAACTGATAAAGTAATAAAAAGGGGTCCTACGGAAGCAAGGAGGCTCACCAACAACTCTGAAGCTCAACTAGAATCAACGATGCGCTGGATGCTGATCTTGGTTACATGTATCTGCATCATAAAAAGATGCAGTCCAACTGGTATCAGTACATTGAATGTACGAGCATGCGAGGGGAATTCTAAACAAGACATAAGCTTGAAAGGAATCTGGAACAACATACCTGACCTCAACTCAACTCAACTTAACTCATTTCAATATAAAGGAATAATATGAATTCAATATAAATAAAAAACTTTTAAAACATGGATAACAACTCTGTGTATTGAGAAATACAATAGTAACTCAGTTTGTATGCAAATATACAATATAAACTCTATTTGTATATAAAAATACAATTAACTCTGTGTATATAAGAATAAAAACTACTTCTATGGGAGTTTCTTTAACCGATAATCATCACTTAAGAGCTATGTGATGATACAACATTTTGCCTCATGCTGCCAGGGCCGTCCTATACCTTGTCGGGGGTATAGAACCTAACTACTAAGTGGATCCCCTAATCTATGCTAAAAAGCACTAAGGAATCATCTAAAAAGTATGATCATTTTCTACCCATGATGGCTACATGGTTTATGGGGGCTGGGAGTTGTCTGAACTCTCCCCCATATCGGTATTCAATACTACTCCCAAAATGTTTAAAAACATAACTCTCTCTGTCGTTTGAGATAATTCCTCAAAAACTAGCTCAAAGGCTCTCTAAGAAATCAGTGTTTCCTCTCTTGCTTAATTGTGAAAGCATTTACTCTTTACTGAAAACTAGCTCAAAGGCTCTATTGGAAATCGGTGTTTCCTTTCTTGTTTAAATGTGAAAACATTTACTCTTTACCGAAAACTAGCTCAAAGGCTCTGCTGGAAACCAGTGTTTCCTTTCTTGTTTAAATGTGAAAACATTTACTCTTTGGGAATACATAGTCCCCATATACTCTTTTGAAGAAATGAACTTCATTCTTTACTCTTTATGCAACTCAAAACTCAAGTCTTAAAACATGTTTAAAGCATTTGCAAAATACTTTTGAAAAGACTCTAAGAACTCTCTAGACTAGGCTCTTAACTTTACTTGAATTTGAATTTATGAATTCAAGGCTATGATTCATGTTTATGGATGCTATCATGATGTTTAGACGTACCTTAGAGTGTAGAAATCATAGGTACGATTCAAGGAAACTCAAATGGAAAGAAGTGGGAAAGGGTAGAAGACCTGGCGACCCTGGCGTACTGAGTGGCACCGGGCGCTAGACTTGAAACTACAGAACTGGTTTTGGGCGCTCTGAATGGTGCGGTGCCCTAGAACCCTTCCCTCTGACACTGATGTGGGGCGCGCTGAGTGGCGCAGCACCCCACCATTTTTCCCCAGAATTTTGACGAATTTTCTTATTCGTTTTTCTACCCTATTTCATCTAGATTCAATTAGTCCCTTCCCCAAACACTTAGATTCGAATACCCAACCAAAGTATACAAGAATCTACTCAAAACTAAATTCAAATCTCATGAAACTAACTCAAGAACTTCTCAAGAACTCAACAATCAAGAACCCAATAGAAACTTCAACAAAATCCATCAAGAACTCAATTTCTCTGCTTTCAAGAATGTAAATACACTGAAATAAATCATGATTGGCGCGTTGGTGAATGAACCCAATGCTATATGATCTCACATACCTCGTAGGGAGTACCCCTTGGCGAAATTCACAAGCTAAACTTAAAGAACGGGACGAATCCTTGGCTTCTTCTCCTCTCTTCTCCTTTTTTCTCTTCTTTCAAAACCCTAGTGTAGTTTTATGAAGCGTAAACTGAACCAAATCAGTTTAGACACCATATAAATTACTAAAAATGGATTTAATTAATTGGGTAATGAAAAGACCAAAATACCCCTTTAAAATCCGGTTAACTTTCCTTATTTAGACAACCCAACTTTGAATGGGCATATTTCCCTCATACGAACTCGAAAATTAGCAAACTCGGTGGCGTTGGAAAGATAATTAAAAGACATTTCATTGAATATCTTATAGATCACATAAATCTTCCTTTACTGAGAGTTATGGATGTTTGAAGTTGACCCAAAATTTATACTTAGCAAAACTTGCCAAACTTTCCAAATTTGATCTTTCCAAAAAAAATGGTTTCTTTCTAATTCTAGTTCTTTAAAATAGTGGGGTGTTACTATTGTATTATGTGAATATTATTAGATTTATGATATTGGAGAAATTGAAACATAACCCTAGACTTGAATTTGGAAATATGAGAGTTGACATGTTAATTGGCATCAACATTTAGGAACTTGATTTTAGGTTTGAGTGAGTTGTTGGGTCTAGACTAGACACATAGTAATATGATTGTTGTTATTTTAAAATCTTATTGTGATTATTTATTTGAATAGATTGTATTGATTTAGAAGCCCAACGAAAGGGGAAGTCTCAAGTCCTGAAGTGATTGCTCGATTGTTTGAGGAAAGTAGATTTCTCGACCCTTGTTAAGTGTATAGAATTGTGTATTCCTTGTGGTATGTGTTGGGGAGCAATGGGATTTGGTGATGGGTTGAATTGTTCATATTGAATGATCCTAATGAGGAAAAATGGGTAGTAAAAGGCAACTTGATTGTATATTGATGTGTAATGTGTTGGGAGTGTTTTGAAAGGTTTACTTATTTATTATTGATATTGTATGACGATTGTGTTGTTCTGAATTGTGATTGTTATGGAAATTGTTATCTCTTCATCATTTGTGTGAACATGTCATTTTCATTAGTTCTGAGACATGGTTGTAGCAAGTATTATGTGAATTGAGAAAGAATAAGAAATTAAAGAGGATGTACCATTTCGAGGGACGTGCCAAGTGCCGCGACGGATATTATTATTGAGGGACGTGTCACACGCTGTGACAAATTCTTTTATCGAGGGACATGTCGCACGCTATGACGAATTTTATAATCGAGGGTTGTATCGCACGCCGTGACAGATGCATGGACTAATACGTCCCCCATGAGTCCCGGACTGAGAGACAACATGTGTGCATCTCTAGGTCAGACATGCATCACTATACTTAGCATTGCATTACATACCTATATCATTTGTGAACTTATGAGTCCTTTTTGTGGAACTTGTGATTTATGAACTTGATCTTGTGAATTGTTGATCCAAAGCTGTTTGAGTGTTGTTATTTGTCACGCCATGAGCCTATACCCTGGACGTGACTGGCACTCGAGAACCATTGTTGCCCCTAAGTGAACCCTTGGCCTGGTTTAACTACTAGCGAAAGACTTACTTAACATAGAATAACCTCAAAAGATAATTCAAATAATAAACTGAGAATGTTTTTAAAAGGAATGATTCAACTGGCCAAAGCGGCAAGTCAAGTCTTAGAACAAAATAACTGAAATGAACAAGACTTATGAACTACTGTCTATATATCTATAAAGCCTCTTATACTATGAGGGGTGTCAGGACAAAACCCCGATCATCCTAACAAACTGAAATGACAAAACATAATAAAGGGATCCTCCGAAAGTAAGGAGGTTCACCAAATAACTTTGGAACTCAACTGGATCAACGAAGCGTTGGATGTTGATCCTGGTTACTTGTATCTGCATCATAAAAGATGCAGGCCAAATGGTGTCAGTACATGGACTGTAGAAGAATTTGAGGGGAAATCTAAACAAGATATAAGCTTTAACCAAAACTGAAAGAAATACTTACCTCATCTCAACTCAACTCAGGGATAGTCAACTCATTTCAATATAAAGCAGTAATAAGGAATTCAGTATAAAGAAAAGCTTTTAAAACAATAGATAACGGCTCAATGTATTTAAAAATACAATATACTTAGCTTGTATGTAAGAATACAAAATAAACTTTGTTTGTATGTGAAAATACAATATAAACTCTGTGGGAGATTCTCTGACCGACAACCATCACTATGAGTTATGTGATGATACAACGTCTAGCCCACGCTGCCATAACTGTCCTATACGTTGTTAGGGTATAGGACCTACTACTAAGTGGATCCACTAGTCTATGATAAAAGCATTAAGGAATCATCTAAAAAGTATGACCCTTTCTACCCACGTTGGCTACATGATTTATGAGGACTTTGAGCTATCTAAACTCGTCCCCATATCGGTGCTCAATACTACTCCCAAAATGTAACTAGCTCATATGTTTAAAACATAACTCTTTTTGTGGTTTGAGATTATTACTCAAAAATATTTTTCTTAAAAGAGATGGTTTTCAAAACTGCTCAAAAACTCTTTTGGAAATCTGTGTTTCCTCTCATCTTAAATGTGAAAATATTTACTCTTGGGAATACTTAGTCCCCATATATCATTTTGAAGAAAGTGAACATAACTCTACTCTTTCTCAAACTCAAATGCTCAAATCTTAAAACAAGTTTTAAAATGTTTGCAAAAGACTTCTTAAAAGACTCGAAAGAACTCTAAAGACTTTACTCTTATCTCTACCTTGAATTTGAATTATGGATTCAAGGTTATGATCTCATGTTATGAATAATTTCTAGATGTTTAGAAGTAGTTTAGATTGTTTAGAATCAATAGAGATTGAAGGAATAATTTAAAGGAACTCAGACGGGCTAAATGACAAAAAAAGGGTGGGGGCAGGCAACCTTGGCAAACTGAGTGGCGCAGGGAGCCAGCCTTTGAACTACAGAGCAACAGTTGGGGTGCACAGACTGGTGCAGGGCTCCAGGCCCCAAGCTACAGAGCCTCTCTTCTGGCGCTTAGGTGGGGCGGCGCGCCAGCCCTTGCCCAAAAAACCCTGACAAAAATTCTTACTCGTTTTTTAACCCCAATTCACCTAGAATCGAATGGTTTCTTCCCCAATAACTTTGATTCGAATATCCAACAAAAGTGCACAAGAATCTACAAAAAAACAACTCTTATAATCCAACGATTATCTCAAGAAATCATCAAACCAATCCTAATTCAAGAATGGAAACAATACTTCAAGAAACTAATCAAGAACTCAAACTCATCAACTTCAAGAATAAAAATTCACTGAAAATAACATGATTGACGTGTGGGTGAAAGAACCAAACACTATGAGAACTCACATACCACTTATGGATTAAACCCTTGGTGAAACAACCTTCGATTCGCAAGCAAACTTGAAGAATGCCATGACTTTTCTCCTTTTTCTCCTCTTCTTGAACTCCTCTTAAAACCCTAGCGTAAATTAGGATTTGCAAAACTGAATTAAATGAGTTTAGACCCCTAAGTATTATGAAAATTCTGTTAAATTTGATTGGGTAAGGAAAATACCAAAATACCCCTCTTAAATCCGGGTAACTTTCCTTAACTGTACAGGCAGATTTTCAACTGATCATATCTCCCTCATCCAGACTCAAAAATTAGAAAAATCAGTGGCGTTGAAAAGAGAATTACAATACCTTTCATTTAATATCTTGTGGGCCACCTAAATCATCATGTACTGAAAGTTATGTTCGATTGAGGTTGACCCAAAACTCATAACTTAAGCTTAATTTGCAAAATTTCAGATTTTTCTCTTTCCAAATTAGTTCTTTCTATTTTTAGACATTTCTAAGGCGGAATATTACATTATTGATCTATGTGCTACTGAAAATATGAACTGTTAGGTTGAACCGGTTTTATACAGGTTGTAGATGTGGAGGTTCGGTTGGGGTGGAAGGAATACTCGTAATCTATACCCTTAGTTTTGTGTTTAAGAGTTTTCTTGCTGAGTACCGTGTGGTTTGGTACTCACCCCTTGCTTCTACATTTGTGTAGATTATGAGCCCTCTTCTCTTCTTGTCTGAGGCTTCCTATGGAGATTTGTAAGGTAGCTGTTTGTCATTCCAGCCTACCTCTTACTCATATTTATGATTTCGTTCTCCTTTAGAGACATTATCATTAGAGACTTGTGTTTTTCTTCAAATCCATTGTAATACATTAGAGGTTTGTGCACGTGACAACAATGTTTTGGGGATTTCGTTAAGTTGACATGTTATCCGCATTGGCAATTGTTATTAAACTTTTAATATTATTTTATTTTCTCACTTTATCGTCATGGTTGGATTTTTGGCTGACTTGTCTTGGTGGGATAAAATTTATACTTTGTTGAATACTGTAATTACAAGGTTATTTTTGGAATAAATAAAAATTTAATGAACAGAAGACAAAGCCAGTAAAAATATGATATATTCGTTTCATAGTCAAATATACGCATTTACTCTCTTTTCCTCCATTGTAATATTGCATGAAATAATTAATCAAGCAAGTCGCAGTTTTATTTCATCAAGCTAATAGATAACCAGATGAAAATTAAAAGTTACACAATTCATTAAAATAAAAAACTTTATGAATTCAACTTAAATTCTCCCTTCTCTTTTCTAATGTAAAAAAACATACTAGAAATTTATTAACATTATTTTATGCTAATAAAATAAAGATTGACTTCTTAGTTCATTCGTCCTTAGTAATAACGCCAACAAGGGTAAACAAGAACATTCTCATGGACTGAAGATTTATCAGGTTAGGGATAATAGTAGAAAACGTGCCTTATGATATACTGGACTGGCACAAATCGAGTCATGAAAGGATGAAAAATAATTGGTACATTTCCACCACCATGTGGAATAACATGTGGGTGAACGAAGTGAGATCGAAGTATTGGAGGATGATACAATGACTGACTATTCATTCGATGAAAACCCCGAAAGCATCCACAGTTAGCACAAATATATTCTTCTTTAGTTCCATCATCACCCTTCTACACAAATTCACGACATCCACCAACCGAATAGTCACCAAACTTAGTAGCATGATTTTTTAGGCATATATCATATTTTATCATCATATCACCACTTGGACTTGAGCTTGAGTCGTTCGCCATTTGTTTTTTTTTTTTTTGCTAAAGACTTAAGAGTGAAGTTTTTGTTTTGCCTTTTGGTTTGAGTTTAAGTGTGAATGTAACAAACGTTTTATTTTTTGTCAATAAATCATTAATTCTCTATTGACATAATATAATGATGAGATTATCTATAGTAGACGTGAAATTATTTAAGTGATACTGTATTAAAAATATCTTTACAAAATGTTTGAAAAGATATATACAGATAAGAATGATTTAAATAAGTCTATATATATTTATATATATATATATATATATATATATAATTAGTCATATGATTAGATGATTAAACATATATGTGTAACGACATGTTATGCATCTATTAATTTGATGTAAATATTTAGGTTCCGTTTGGCCATGCGATATGAAATTATGAGATGAATTTGAAGTTTTGTTTGTACATTTTATGTTTCATGTTTTCTCAGAATCATTCATAACTTATAAAACTATTAAAATTTTCTCAATTCTTTATACAATCTTAAAAAATAAGCAAAAGTTTATATAATCACATAATATACTATCACAAAACCATTCTAAAATATTCAAATATTTATTGATTAAAAATTAATTCAATAAAAAAATTAAACATAAGTTGTAGTGTCTAGTATATAATCAAATTCTTCCACATACTATGAACAATCTTTTTACATTGAACTTATATTTCTCGATTAGATGACCGAGAAGACGAACTAACAGTGTTACTTTGAGTCATTTGTTGGTCAATTTGGTTGGTAACTAAATTTGATAAAAAAACAATGAATTTGGTTAATGTAAATTGTACGACATGAATTCATTTAAAGTAATAATAATTTTTATGTTTGTCCCTCTGGACCAACTCACACCATTAATGAGGTCTTAACGGACACCCATAAAACATTTCGGCCAAAAACCCATCGGGATCGCGAATCACAAAAAATCTATGGACATTTACACACGTAAACCGGTAAATTTGGTCATTCCCGCTTTGGGCCTTGTTTGAACTTGGAAATGTGGATGTTTGCCCCTCCGGACCAACTCACGTTATTTATTACTAAGGTCTTAAGGGACACCCTGTTCTTCTTCGACTTATGTTCTTAGTTTTATTCCTTAAAGTTGGGTAACCAGCGAGTAACTCCAAGGTGATTTGGATGGTCTAATAATATTTTTAGTAAGGAAATCATTAATTTCCTTTTTACAAAATTCCATTAATTCAGCGTTCATTTGAATGGGTCTCGCCTTAGTGGGGATAATCTTTTCGGCAAATCTCTCAATATAAGGTAATTTGACAACATGTTTTTTCCTTTCCCAAAATGCATTAGGAAACCTGAACAAACTTCCCTTGCCAAGAACCTATTTCTTTAAGGTATGTAAGTTCTCATAGTGTTGAGATCGTTCACCCACACGCCAAACATGTGAATTTTATCCGAAATTTCGTTCTTAAGGTTGAATGATTTGAACTATTGAGGTTTTAGCTTCAATTGATTCCCATTGTTCACATTAAATGATCCCAATGAGGAAAAATGGGTAATAAAAGACAACTTGATTGTATATTGATGTGTTATATGTTGGGAGTGATTTGATTTATTGATTTATTATTGATATTGTATGACAGTTGTGTTGTTCGAAATTGTGCATTGTTATGGAAATTGTCATCTCGTCATCATTTGTGTGAACATGTCATTTCCATTGGTTATGAGATATGGTTGTGGCACGTATTATGTGAATTGAGGAAGAATAAGGAATTAAAGAGGATGTACCATTTCGAGGGACGTGTCACGTGCTGCGACATACATTATTATCGAGGGACGTGTCACATGCCACGACAATTTCTTTTATCGAAGGACATGTCACACGCTGCGACAGATTCTCTAATCAAGGGTCCTATCACACGCCGTGACATATGCATGGACTGATAAGTCCCCTATGAGTCCCAGACTTAGAGACAACATGTGTGTATCTCTAGGTTAGACATGCATCACTATACTTGACATTTCAGTACATTATATTACATACCTATATCATTTGTGAACTTATGAGTGCTTTTGTGGAACTTGTGATTTATGAACTTGATCTTGTGAATTGTTGATCCAAAATTGTTGGAGTGTTGTTATTGATCTATGTGCTACTGAAAATGTGAATTGTTAGGTTGAACTAGTTTTATGCAGGCTGCAATTGTGGCGGTTCGGTTAGGGTGGTAGAAGTCCCCGTATTCTATACCCTTAGCTTTGTGTTTCAGAATTTGCTTGTTGAGTGTCGTGTGGTTTGGTACTCACCCCTTGCTTCTACGTTTGTGTATATTACGAGCCCGGATCTTTGTGATTACTCTCTTCTCTTCTTGTTTGAGGCTTCCTGTGAAGATTTGTGAGCATTCCAGCATACCTCTTACTTCTATTGATGATTTTGTTCTGCTTTAGAGACAATATAGATATATATAGATAAGAATGATGTAAATAAGTTCTCTTTAATAGTGTGAATGTAACAAACGTTTTGGTTTTTGTCAACAAATCATTAATTTTCAATTGACATAATCTAATGATGAGATTATCTATAGTAGCCGTGAAATTATTTAAGTGATACTACATTAAAAATATCTTTACAAAACGTTTGAAAAGATATATATAGATAAGAATGATGTAAATAAGTCTAAATATATATATATATATATATATATATATATATATATATAATTAGTCATATGA
>JAJOOI010020844.1:0-27976 GCA_029582585.1 Solanum bukasovii
AGTGAAAACCGAATACATAGCAAGCAAAGATCAAATGGCAGATGTCTTCACTAAAGCGTTGGGAAAGCAGCTGCACAATGATATGTTGTTCAAGTTGGGAATGCTGGATATATTCCATCACCCAACTTGAGGGGGAGTGTTAAAATGAAGGCTATATGTATATAATTAGTTGGATTAGTTAGTGAGTTAGGTGAGTTTGTTAATATGCTAATTAGTGATAGTCGGTTAACAGATTATATAAATAGGATCTCTTTGTTAATGAAAAGTAAGGTCGGTTAATTCCTTTCTTCACTGTTCCATTCAATCTCTTCTTCTCTCAAATGCTCTCTATCGATCTCACATGGCTAGGGGCTTAACTTTTAACATTTTTGTTTGACAAAAGTCTCAAATTGTTGGACTTCTTATAAAGCTTAGACAATCTTTTTTCTTTGATCTAGCTTTTGGGGTCAGAGTTCGGCAAAAGACCTAATTTTACATGATATCATAGTATGATATGTTGGTGTACTATACCACAAATACAATATATTACAGTTGAAAATAAAACGACAAAAATGAATAAACAATTTTTTAGGCGTAGGCGCGATATCTCGCCCTCTTTAAGGATCTGCATAATCTACACCGATTCAGCAGTATAACTCTTGGTTTGTCCCCTCCAGAATACATACAACAATTCAACAACGTCGTACAACTCAAGCAACTTCGGCTTAATTAAAGAGTTCAAAGCTCCACAAACAGAATACCTTCTTCAACATATAATTACTCTCTTTTATATAGTGAATATATATAGTTGAAGACTTAGAATATTTTTCTTTGTTTCAACTCCTTCTTTCACTACACTAACCTCAATATAAACTTCTTTTCTTTTCTTACATTATTTCTCTTCTCCCAATACAAAGTAAAACCACACTATTTATAGGTGATGAATTCTTCCTTTGTAATGAATAGGAAGATTATGAGGTAGTAAATTGGGTAAATGAATAGCTCAAATGTTACATAAGTTACAAGGTATAATCAGGTAGAATAATGAGTAGAATTAGTGGTAGATCATGACAATAGTGGTTATTATAAGAGTTACACCACAATAACCACAATAATGACCACATTCTTATCACCAACAAGATCCATCTCACCCAATGTGAGGCCCCGAGAATTAAAATTGGATAGTTAATAAGATGGTTGGACTTCTTAGGCTTGAACAATCCTCAATTCTTTGACCTAGCTTTTAGGGTCTGAGTTAGACACAAGATCTAATTTTACATGGTATCAGAACAAGACACATCTCAACCAATATTAGGTCAACACGTAGTGTGATGTGGGATATTAAACAATTATAAAAGTCTCATATTAATGATTAATAAGATAGGTAAACTCCTTATAAAGCTTAAGTGTGTGAGTTAGGCTCAAAACCTAAATTTACTCTTTTCGTGAAAAAGTATAATTACTGCTTACCAATGTTAAAAAAAAATAAAAAAAAAAGAGGTTAGGGAAAGAACATATTTTTTGAAAACCCAAAGTAGGAAATCAAACAAACAAAATATCGACACGTTTTTGTACCATAAGCATGGATCTCTTAACCATTAATGACAACAATTGTCTTTAACAACAGTACCTAATCCCTTTATAACAGATACACATATAGACAGTCATCATCATAAGCTTTAATTAATTTTTAAATATTTGCAGATATCGTTTGTACTTTCATACAAAATATGAAAACTATTTTTTCCGTTTCAAAATAAATGATGTATTTAGTTTTGACGCTACACTTAAAAAATATTTATTTCTAATAAGTAAAATAATTTCAAACATGTTATGTTGCCAAAAATTCTTAGCATTCATAATCGATATCCAACCATCTTGAGTTGATTGAACCACATATTTTATTCAGTAGCGTAGTCAAATTTTTTGCTGATAGTTTAACCTATATATATAATATTGTTTTCGATATACATAATATAATTTTTCTACGAATCAGATGTGTTGGTATGTAACTGACCTGTCGGTTTAGTATGGTACATAAACCACACGTCTAGACTTGTACTCAAAACGGCTAGTTCAAAGGACACAATAGAGAATAGACTAAATAGAACCAATTCAAAAAAAAATTGTCAAGTACTAAAGTTGTTAAAAATAGAGTAATGTCTTTAGACAAGTCAAATTAATTGAAAGCTAACGTTTTACATCTTTAGGTAAAACATCTTCTCAAAATTTTAATGAATTCCAAAAAATTTGGGACACAAAATTAAATACTCGCTTCTTTCACTTTTATTTGTTCATTATACTAAATATATTTACTTTTACCATTTTATATTTGTTTTACCTTTAGTAATTTAGTATATTATTTATTTCTCGGATGATTAATTCAGTTAATAAATAATATCATGGATGAGTCCTTTTTCAAATGATAATATCATAGATGAGTTAAATTTTAAACAGATGGTATAGATAAATCTGTTCTCAAAATTTAATGACATATTTAAATTTTTTCCTTTAATTTATTATATTTATATCGAGTTAAATATATGAATAAATAAATATGAACGGAACAAAATAGCAGATGAGCTATCTTTTTCAGTGAGCTTTAAGTCAACAACAACTTTGTATAATGTTTAATTAATGGGAGACAAATGCAATGCTTGATTATAGCAATGCACTTTAATTAAATGCATGAAACTGTCGGACTTGATGCAACATATATAGATTTGTTACTCCGTCTCTTTTTAGTTATCATGTTACATTTTTTGAAAGTCAATTTGACTAATTTTTAAAGTTAAATTAGATTATATTAATTTGATATTTTAAACTAAAAAATTGGATATTCATGAAAAAACTATATGAAAAGTACTATAAACTACAATTTTTTGCATATCCATATAATGAAAAATATATCATAAAATATTAGTGAAAGTTCTTATTATTTGACTCCAAAAAAGGAAAATATGACAACTAAAAAGAAACGGAACGAGTGTCATCTCTAATTTTTATGTACAAATTTAAAACATTCTTGGATAATGAGATAAAGGGAAATTAACACTTTTATTGAGCCTATAATACAATAAGGAGTCGTTTGGTTTACGATATAAGGTATAATAATTTCATAATAATTGTACATTAGTTTATTACACGTTTGGTTGAAGGTATTTGATAATTCTTGAATTATTTATTCTACTATCATAATGATGAAATAAGTTATTTCATATATATATTAGAATAACTTATTCCAAAATTAATTTTATGAGAAAACTTGTTTGCAACCAAACACCTCTCTAGGTGGTAAAGGAGCAGATAGAAGAGAGAGTGACAAAAAGTGGAGCAACAATAAATTAATAAAAATATCTAAACTAGTGAATAATTAGAAGAATGAAATGTTTATTGTATTTTATAAATCAAAGCTGTTCACAGCACAAATGGCCCATTAGCTCAGTTGGTTAGAGCGTCGTGCTAATAACCCGAAGGTCGCAGGTTCGAGACCTGCATGGGCCACTTTGTTTTTATCTTAATACAGTCGAAGTTTTTTTGCAGTTAACTATAGTGACAATAAAACGCACATATATACAACTTTTATCGAGCATATAAGAAAGTAGAAAATATTTATTTTTATAGTAAATCGATTAGGATTTTACACACACATATACACACACACACATAACATATATATATATATATATATGTTGGGCCACTTTGTTTTTATCTTAATACAAGTCGAAGTCTTTTTGCAGTTAACTATAGTGACAATAAAATAAAACGCACATATATACAACTTTTATCGAGCATATAATAAAGTAGAAAATATTTATTTTTATAGTAAATCGATTAGGATTTTACACACACACACACACATATATATATATATATTGGGCCACTTTGTTTTTATCTTAATACAAGTCGAAGTCTTTTTGCAGTTAACTATAGTGACAATAAATAAAACATACATATATACGAAATTTGAGAAAGATTAGAAGCGATTTGGACTGCTTTGTGATATGTGTATATCACGTTCATTTTTGCAATATGTGTATAATCTATTGTATACCGTGTATATCATTTTTATATCGCACATATTTCTTCATGGATAGATAGATATACATGATACACAAGAGAAAAAATGGAGATATGGTGTGTTATACATGGAGATATACACAAAATACAGTGGGAAATATGAAATTTGGTTCAAACCTTCTTCAAACATGTCCAAATTTGATATGAAATTTCACTGTCAGCCTCGAGTTTCAATATAAAATTTAGTGCACCCTATCAATGATTTTTCTATACTCGAAGCTTGAACCTGAGACCTCTAATTAAGGAAAAAGCATCTCCAATCCACTGCACCACGTGCTTTGATGATACAACTTTTTCTTTCATTTGGAGATGAGGTGATTAATTTTGATTTTACTTTTTGTTATTCTCTTTGTCTACATCTTTAATTTGCAAGTGAGTACAAAAATGACCAGACAAAGAGAGCTTTCAATAAAGTTTAGAGAAGAAAAATCACACTTTAATGATCTTATTTACAACTTGGTAAAATGTATTTCAAGAAGGTGACACAACAACCAAATTATCATGATTCATGTCATATAAAATCGATTATTTTTCCCATGTTACTACTCACTTTTGCATATAACACTCAATTACTTCCTCTTCCACTTTGCTACTACATTACTATATAATATATTTTAAGCACTATAATATTATGTATGATATGATATTTTTTATTTGCTCAAATCTACTGAATATTGAATAGAAGTCTTATGTTAAATAGATATTGTGCTTCTCATAATAATAATAGTCAGTGATGTTCTGATGATTCTAATCAGAGTCAACAAGCAGGTCGAATTGACAAAACGATGGACGTTGATGAAGTCGATAGTCGATAGTGCAACATTCTAAGTTGTTCAAGACCTTAAGACTTCACTTATACCTAGTTAAGAGAAACTTTTACGTATAATTGCTCATCAAATTAATAGTAAATATATCAAAAGAGACACAAACATCTAACGTTATTTAGTCAATTGACCTAATTCACAAGAGGAGATGATCAACAATCCACTATATAAAAGAGTACACAATATCGAGAGAAATAACCTCACAAATTCACTCAAAATAGAAAGAGGTTCACACAAGTGTTAACGTAACACTTGTGCCTTCTAAATTCTCCTCCTAAACAAAACTCTTAAACCCCAAAGAGTTGTGAATGATGTCAGGTTAGAGGTAATGAACCTCTATATAGATAGAATTATAAACTTTTTCCTATGAGAGAAAAGACTAGTCATATATAGAGACTTGGAAAATCCAATTATGACAAGAAACTAAGACAAAATTGGATGTCATCACCAAATATTTGTTTTAACCTCTTTATTAGTTAGATTCTAACAAAATTCTAATGTTTGTATAGCATATTTGTGTGATTTTCCCTAGTGTGTTAGTGGATCCATATATTATGTAGATGGGCTCAATTGACTCATATGTTATGTTTTGTCCTTATTAGAGTATCAATTTATGATATGATTAGAGGCCCATGGGCTAGAGTTTATGATCTGTAATGCTATTGTAAATTTTCTTAAATTTTTTACTTTTATAAAACAATTTCATTTAAATTATATTTCATGTTTGTTCGTTTCAAATTTCAAACAATCAAATATTATTTACAACAATTATAACCAAACACAACTTCGAAAATGAAAATATTTGCAATATTAGGTAATAACTCATTTTTAAAGATTTGATCTCTGACATTATATAACTATCTATTTGTTATATTACTATTTTATTGTAAATTTGATTGTATATTTCAAATAAATTAGTCATATTATGTGATTTTTTAAAATTGGAGTATGAATCAAATATCAAATCTAGAAAAAGTACACATTCATATTCTAATATTCACAAAAAGTATGACCATCATTCCAACTTGAAGAAAATACCAAATAAAGTGATGAACATGAAGGAGATATAATATTTGAACACAAAAGTTTGGAATTAAATTCGAAAATTAAATAGTAGTCTACAATAAAAGTAAATCATAGACAAAAATTAAACAAGTAAATAGATAAATAATGTATCCAAGTTCAACTCAACTCAACTCAAACTGTAAAAAGGGAAGAACCATAAGCTAAAATGGAATCTACTTTCCCGGGCCGTTCGAGATGGAAGGCTTAGCCAAACCTTCCCCAGTAGGATTGAGCTCATCCCAGGCTTCAATCCATGTGACCATGGCCTCAGCTAGCTTGGTGAAATACGGGTCTATAGTGGAAAGTTTCTCCTTGACCTGTTTCGACAGCTCGAGATAGCACTGTTGAACACTTGTGCAATCTTTTGGAAGAGTTGCAGACTGGAAAAATGGAATGATCTCTTCTTGCCAGTAGATGCCTTTGTACTCCTTTTTAAGGTTAACAAAGGGGTTGCTTGCTTTGCTGTGCCATATGTAGGGTAAACCAGTCTTGACACCGAGTCCCAAATGGTCGCATATCACCTATAACTCAGATGTGACTCAATGTCAGAACTCATTCATTCTACAAAAATGTGTTTTACTTTCGAAGTTACTATGCATCAACGACAGAAAGAACGGATATGTTTACCTTGATACACCAACCAGCCCACATATCGTCGTATCGACCAATTGGCTGACCATCACCCATGAGGCCAAAGTACATTGCAGGTCCAATCAGCTCACGGTCGAATGCCAAATTCATTCCACACATAGGGAACAAAGTGCCTTTAGGAATTGTCATGACAGCATCCACATATCTGGAAATTGTACAGATTTTAAAATGTTAACTAATTCAATAAGCTCTAAGATTTGATTTATGGGAAAAGTTCATACCTCGTGTTCCTCTCACGTGGCTTAACAAGTTGGGTAGGTGCATCATAGTCAGGGATGTTGAGCCAAAGTCCATGAGAAACAGCTGTGGCAGCACCCTCACGCATACTGAAAGGGTATCCACGAACGAAATCTGCTCCTTCTCTGTATGGATCATACAGAGTGTTAAAGAAATGTGGAGTGGAAGGACACAACAGGTTCTTTATGTGCTGCTCAAGAGCATTGATGTCTTTGCCAGATGGATCTTTGGCCACCTGCACATCAGCAAGCAACAAGAGTTCAACATATGATTAAATGAATGATAGACAAAATAAACTATCAGATCAAGGCATTGGAACCATAGTAAGAAGTGAGATTCATGTATGATCAATCGAACCCCTTCGTTGGATTGTCGGAAATCATACTCTAAGGCAGCTCAAAAATATGTTCTTGTTCTAGATAGAAGGTTCAAAAACCAGATGGCACATCTATGGAGTAAGCAGTGATTGGAAAAACTAGTAAAAAGTGTGACACAAGCCAAATATATGGGCCTAAGATGGAAGACTTCCTTTTTACTAGTAAATCATCCCTTAGATAGGAAGGCATTATTTTAAAAAGGGTTCAATGATTGCATGGGACAAAGTCAATCAACAAAGATCATCACATAATAACACTCAATTCTAAAAGGAGGTGTATCATTAAGTAATATAGCATAATTACATTACACATAGCTTCAAAGTTCAAACAAGCCAATAAACCAAGAAAACATGAAGCCACTGCAAGATCTTGCTCACATACATCAAGATCAAGTTGGTCCCTTTATTTTAAAAACTATGCAAGAACAAAAAAAACAAGTCTTGATGGTGCAAAACATAAAACAAATTGTCCTATAAACTAACAATGTCAACTTAACAAAAGAAGAGATTTAAGCTATCAAAGGATCTCCAAACACCATATAGTTGCAGATCATAAGATCCTCAACTAGATCTCCTAAGTCCAAATAAAACAAAAACACAAACTTACCAGATCCAAAACAAATCATAAACCAGCTAACATAATTCAACACTTTTTTACTCTTCCAAACCCCTAGTCAAAACCTCAAGTCAGCACCAAATTCAAAACACAAAAAGTTGACAATAAAACACCAAGATCCAATTTTTATCAACACCCACAAAGCAAAACCAAGCAATCACAAAGTAAAAGGTAACCCCACATCCAAAACTCATCAAGATCCAATTTTTCCCAACCCCCACAACACAAAAACCTCATAAACCACAAAAAAAGATGCAAAATTGACTTTATACTCACAAAGCAATCATCATCAATAGTGTAGATATACTTCTTCTTAGACACCATATACCCAAAGCACCTACAAGCAGAGTCCTTAAAAGAGATACAAGATGCCTTTGGTCCAAGAATCCTGTTAATATCATTACGATTATAAAGCTCATAATCAAATCCTTCAGGGACATTAATGATCTTTGAAGGGTCACCATCTTGAACAATGATGAGATGATATGGCTGGAAAAAGGGTCTCCACATCTCCAAGAAATCAAGATTTCTGATTGTCGGTATCACAATATCAAGCTCATCCTTCAGCAATGGCGTTGGTGTCACTGAAGCTCCTGCCATGGCAACAATGGATCTGAAAGAAGGAGGAAAAAAACGGTTCTTGAAGTGAGAAAGATGCAATTGGGATGAGATATATATTTATAGAAAGACTATTCTTTTATTTTTCTTTTTTTCTATTTTAATATCGTTATTTATATTAAAGTCCAATTAAATTTATATATTTAAAACAAAATAAAAACTCGAAACCTATATTTAAGGACGGAAAAACAGCTTGTAATAGTATTGTTGACTTCAATTACCTTAGAAACGTGTCAATTGATAAGAGAAAATTATATTAATTTTTTACCGACAAGAGAATTTGTTATTATGAAAAAATATAGGTACTAAACACCATATTTATAACGGTAGAAAACCTACTTTAATTCGAAATAGGAAAATCTATTTTTATACAAATTTTGACTATAAGTCCTAATTACACATGAATTCAATAACCTTACAAATAACTATAAATCCTAATTAGTTATGAATTAAATAAAGTTTAATTTTTTATAATTTAATCATATTTTAATATAATTTCATTTAAATTCATAATTAATCAAATTAATATTCGAGATATTAATAAAAATTCTGAGACGAAAAGAGTGTTATTTGAATTATGATAAATACTCCATTTATTTGAAATTTTTTCTTGAATTTTATTACACTATTTAGTAGGGTAGTTAACTTAATATTGGATATATGAACTTATGCATATACGTATAAGGTATTACATTTTTGAATTTTTCGATATTTACCAAACCCAAAATTCAATATTCAATACGTAATCCTATTTACTAAAAAAAAAAGAAATCATATAAATTCATATATATTCCTAAATAAGTTTGGAAATTACTGTTATATTATTAATCAAAAGATGACAAATGAGTCACCAAAGAAAAGTAGGAGAAGGTTTAATTTTCTTCATTTTTTATTAAAGTTTTTCCAGCTGCCAACGACTTACAAACGTTGACGGACCTCTTCTTATCAAAATATAAAAAAATAAAATCGCGTAAAAGCTAAGAAGTATCAATATATAATATATATACATCAAAAAAATATTTTTATCTAACTGTATAATATAATTCTTGATGAAGGAGTATCAATCAACATCCCATGTGGCTCCGTCACTATTTGCAGCCTAGCTTCTTAGAGGGACTACGACCATTTAGGCCGCGGAAGTTTGAGGCAAGATATTATGGGCTCCGTTACATTAATGTATTCAACAAGTTTATAGTCTTGATCAACACGTCCAGATAATTTTTAAAATTTCATCGTGATGAAGATAGATCATTAAGAATTGTTGGTTTTCAACAAGGAATTCGTAGTCAATACGAATTGATAACACATTTGAAATATACGGTATATTCATGATTTGATTAAAAATCAATCCAAATAAAAATGTACACATTCAAACACAAATTTCAAACAAACTCTTTTTCTCATAAAATAAAATTACATATTCAAACGCTAATTTCAAATCACATGTGGAGAGGCTACTAAAAATATAGAAAGACAGTTTGTAAGTTGTGAATAGGAAGAAAAAAGGGGATTTGAATGGCATATTCGAAAGAGACAGAGTGTAGCCAGTAGATACACTACTGTCATGCATTTATATATTTGAATTTACAAAGTAACATGTGTAACTCTCACATTTCAAATTGACTTTCTTCATAGGTAATATAATTAGCTTTAAATAAATCACAACTACTAGTAATACAGAATCATTTTCGTTAGAGATATAATGCAAGAAAGTCTCTCATAACTCATATGGCAAATTAGTTCATAGTAAGCAAAATGTGTATAAATTATGACTTTAATTTATGAAATATTGTAGTTAGATTGTTTTTTTTTTGTTTATCTTTTTGCTAAAAAGATTTCTATATTTATTCCAAATTGAATTGTACATCATATTAAGAGCCTGTTTGGATTGATTAAAAAAATAGTTTTAAAGTCAAAAATAAAAAGTCAAACTGAAATGATTTTTAAGTCATTTTTTACCCCTTGTCAAACACTTCTTAACTTATTTTAAGTCATTTTTGTTTTATTTTAAGTTATTTTTTATATTTGTCAAACACTTCCAAAAATAAAAAACTGACGTAAAAATAGATTTGACCAACTTTTAAGTTAATCCAAACACTCTCTAAGAATACATTTAAACTATGTAGTTGATTGACACAACAATACATATTTAATTTGACCTTACACTATAATTAAATTATTTTTTAGCGGTAATAAATATACACATTAATAAACAGTGATACAGCCTTTACCGACATTAGTTAATTATCATTGGATCCTATGTCGCTATAGGCTTTAGGGACATTTACAAAAAGTGCTAAATATCGCTAAAAATATGTTTGTAGCGGCAATTGAGCTATTGATGGTAAAAAACATTTTTGATGTAGTGTTATTTGATATCTATTATCTCCAACTTTAATTATGTACAATATAGATACTTAAATTTGTATACAGTTTAACAACTAGACACACGGGTCTTACGTGTATTATGTCACGTAGGACACGTATATCTACTTGTTAAATTTTATACAAATTTAAGTATTTATTTGAGGGCACATAAAATTGAAAGACATAAATATTGATTAAGGCTAAATAAAAAAACACAAAGTTAAATGTTAAAATACTAGAGGAGTATTAGCCACGTTCATTGTCCCACAGCTAATTGCGCATCTTGTGTCTGGCCCTAACATGCCCTCACATGGCATCAAGTACTTTTACAAGTCTTTTGAATCCTAGAGAAGTATTGTTATAAAGAATATGATATTTAGATTTCCTAATAATTGTTGTGATTTTATCTTAGGGTTAGATATTACCACAGAATTGTTACAATACTATAAAGGGTAAAATAGACATTTTGTTATAAAATGAAAACAATATAATTCCAATTTTGTAAATCAGTCTTTACAAATATTGATGTATGTCTTGAACGGACTTGTTAAACATCTATTTTGCTATCGCGAGAGAATTTTGGTAAAATACGTTTAATGTATCCCCTTCTTACTAATACTAATGAATAAGATTATCGATTTAGCATACTTACAAGTCAATAATCGATTAACCAAAAACCTGACTGAATCGACCAATAAGCACCCCTAGGTTCGATACAGTAAATCAAACTTGGGTACAAAAAATTTCAGATTCAATTTTGTTTCGATGATTTACGTCCACCCCTAGATGCGATGCGATGCATTGCTAGGGAAGACTCTGGACATACATGCTTATCAATAGGTTTTAAAGCTATATAAACCTTATGTAGGTTGAAACACAGGTGAACTTGAGCCATAGAAGAGTAAAAATAGTTATCTGACAACTCGAACATGAAGTTGGAAGTTAGTGGAGTAAAAACAGTTACTGTCATTTAACAACATAAGATACGGGGTCAAGTAAAAGGACGGAACAAATTGCTCATCTATACAAGTATGATGAGTACCTCAAGCTCATCGGCCGGCCATCCAAAATGATTAGGAAGTAGCATTCTGTTTCAAAACCTCAGCTTCAGCCATTGCCATAGGGTCTTCATCCTTTTCACCTTCTCTTTCCTCAGCCATCTTTTTTCTATGCAAGTCTTCCGCTACCTGCATTGCAGCCTTCTGCTCTTCTTGAAGGCGCTTCATTTCCTCTTCTTGCTGTTGCCTCTCAAACCATGTGTCAGCATCCGCCCAAACTGAATGATCAAATAAACAAATTAGCATTCAACACAATCAACTCCAGGTCGATAATGACCTCTTTTCTTCTTTAGCATCACTCATAAACATAGTTGACAAAAGACATCAAGAGAATTAATCTAACGGATGTAGCTGGAAAATATAAATTTAAGAACGTGTGATGACACACAGGAAGTCTTGACAAGTTCCAACTAAAGAATACGAGTAACATGATAATACATTCATCCATTAATTTATTTATTGTGGATGACAAAGAGATTAACTATTTTAGTACTGAAACTAGGTGGATAAGGTTCTCTCCTACTCTTCTCCCCTTAAATAAACAGACTTGTTACGTGTTGTACTATATTTGTCATTGAACACAGGCCCTGGGGCTACATGACAATACACTTAACCTGTTCATAATGTATTGTCATGTATCATAGGGCTCAAACTACGCAACTGAATTTAAGTTGCACAAACAGAAGATGGGAAGAATAACTAAATATGTAGCAAATTACTCAAAGAGCAAACGGAAAGGCCTCGATAAATGAGATACCAACCATGATATAGAGATCAAGTCTTAAACCAACTAGATAATTCATGTAGGAGGGCATAAGAGTAGTCTATGTTAAATGACAGGTAATAAGAAGCTTCCCTACTACTATCTCAACCCAGCAGCTCCTTTGAGATGCCAAAAGTTGACCTGAGTGGGTACTAGTGCAAACAAGTTCTAAAAATATAGCGCAATTTCATCAAAGTACAATAACAACTATGCCTCAATCCAAATAAATTGGAGTTGGATATATGAATCCACACTTCCTCATTTAAGTTCATTTCAAATCATCATACTAAATAAAATAAAAGGGAAAAGAATATGTTAATAACAATAACAACAATAATAATATTAGAAGTTCTCTAACAAGTCTAAATCTAGTATTAAATTATAGTCTCCTTTAGCACTTCTCTATGGCGTTCATGATAAATCAGACACCATGGATATTAAGAAGATAGAGCATTTTCATCAAATTAATCAGATAAATTTCTTTTAGCACTTCTGCATGGCTCTGATGATTCAGCCCCCACGCATTAAGAGAATGACTCAACTTAAACTCGTCATGCACATGACCACTATAAAAATGTTTGCTACCTCAAATTCAGATTTTAATCCTTATTCCGATGGTAAGTAACTTCAGCCATGGTTTGAGAAGAAATACCACCTTATGAATTAGAAAGTAAAGGAGGTTCCCACAAGAAAATATTGTAGACACGTGATCTTTTACCCTTCCCAAATTTTGTCATAACAAGCATGATTTAGGTATTTCCTCTGATTTTTTATTTTTCCAAAGGAAAACTGGAAGAGGAATGTAAAGTGAGAGGAGATACCCTCTAAAACATATCAATATAAAGGATCTTTAGCTCCTTACTTCTTGCTCACAATATTCTTAAGGGGACGAAATATAAGGAGAAAATAAAATGGGGGTGGGGGTGGCACCGCGATTCAGGGGAAAAAGAGAGGCAAGCTTTGTTCACTAATGTATTTTTACATGCATTTAGCTCCAGCACGAGTAGCATACTGATAAAATGGACACTTTGCATACTGTAAGAACACAAGTAGCTTACAGATATACTAAGTTGAGGTAAAACTTACTTTAAAACGGTACTGATAATATGTAATTGAAAAAAATGGAAATTCTTTTCACCTATGTAACAGATCATTCACAAAATCAAGATAGTTAAACGCCTTTCTTCATATCACATTGAAAAACTATAGTATTAGAAGGGAATTTAGTGCATAATAAACTTCAATTTCTCGAGAGAAAACAAAGGGTAAAAGGGTGAGTCCATAATCCGGAGTTCAATAGATTGCAATTGGTCCTAAGAGTTAGCTGCAGACAGATAATTTTTGAAAAAAATATTTCGACAGATTTATTCATTTTATCATTATGAGTATCAATCCTACTACTTCTGACCTTCCACAACCTGGGACGGGTCGTCCAAATCATCAGTCCGGTACAAGATGTAACCTTTCCCGGGCAAATATTTATAACGCTCTAGTAGTTCAAGGTCGAGATAGCGTTTGTTTGGCTTGTGAGGTACAACAATTATTAGGAAATAATCGAGTTAGGACTGTAGCTATGAGTGCTAAAGACAGTCTAACAACAACAGAAATGCAAGTGATTGACACAAAAGCTCCTATCAGTCCATGTATTCTTTACTTCTACATTTTACTGTCTACTCCTCACGACGCGCCGCAATAGAGGGCTATGCACAGATTGCAAGGTTATCCCGAGTGAGAACCTCACGACCCGACCCAACACAAGCTCATGAAACAATAACAGAGACTAAAACCCTAGATTTAAAATTTAGGGAAAAATTAGGGAAAAGGGCAGAAACTTACTTGGCTGAGCAGCCCAACCCTGTTCACCACCCTTAATCTTCTCAGGAAGAGCATAATTAACAGTAAGTACACGTCCATAAAGCTCAGCACCATCCATATTATCCATGGCGGCGGAAGCATCTTCTCTTTCCAGGAAAGTCACAAACCCAAAAGATCGATGCTTTTGAGTCGCATGATCTAATGGGGTCTTCACATCCTTAATATCCCCAAATGGTATGAACGCAGCATGTAGTATTGCCTCATTCACCTCCTCTGCTAATCCTCCTGTAACAATGGTAACCAATTTCTATAACACTGAACCAAATTTTCAACTTTATTAGAGGATTTGGGGGTTAAAGATTACCTACGTACAGAGTGTTTTTCTGTACTGCCTGGTTCATAGCACCTTGATTCTTGATTCTTCTTCAATTTCTTTCAAGATTTGGCACTGCTTTGTTTGTTCATTACTCTATAGTCTATAGTCTATACATACTGTAGGCATAAAAAATTGGCCCATATTTCAAAAGCCCAATAAACAAATTTCGAGTATGGAGTGGTAAGTAATTTTTCATCCATACCATCAAATTTCCCCCCTCGGAATGAAATTGGAGTCGAAGTTGTCTTTGTTAGATAGGTTTTACCCCAATCTGGGACTTCTTGTGGATTCGAAATTAGTTCAGTTTCATTACAGGTACAGAACACTAGATGGAAAATAAAAAAATAAAGTGAGAAACTACATAATTAGATATACTTCACTATCATATATACCGTGATTATATATACTTTCAAAATATTACGTATCTTACCACTAATTATGAGTTTTCTATCATATATTGAGGAAGATACACTTAGATATATGTATTTTTGCTACTAGATACACTAAAATAGGGAGAGAGGCGAGTGAGATGGGAAGGAAGATGAGCGAGATTTGAGGCAAGAGAGATTTGTTATATATCCAATTAATATACATGCAAATCTATTTGAATACAATGTATCTAGAACAAATCACATATAATTTTGATCCCATTTATTTTGAGATACATGTAATTGAATATATATTGATGCACCAAAATCTAATAAGATACATAATATTATAAATTAGAGTGATCTAAGTAATTAGCTCTTAAACGTTTTGTTGTTCTCCTTTTAATTAATTTTTAGTTTATTCATTGGTGATACAAGAGTTGATGTTCTTTGTATATCTCCAATGAGTATATGCTTTTGTACATGGATAACTGTGTATAAGTTCTTTTTACATAGGGTAAATTAACCTATATAATAATCATTGTTTTCTATGAGATAGTTCACTCCCCCTTTTTCAATAAATAAGCCCCGCGGGCCCCTCTCTGATAAGGAAGGAAACGAAATAATCTCAATTTTACGACAAATCCGGTCCAACTCTTGAAATTTAAATAAGAAAATCTTTGACTACAATTTATCTATATGTTGTTTGATATTTTAAATTGTAAATTTTTGTGACTTATATTAAAAAAAATTTCATAGTTTCTAAATATGTAAATTGATTTTCAAAAAATTGTAAAAATTGTATGTCCAAACTCCGTATACACGGAGAAATAAATATCAAAAAGAAAATCAAGAGCTTTTCTTTTTTGTACTCTCATATATGTTTTATCAGAACACTTTCTTAGATTGAAGATGATTTTATTTTTTTTGGTAAAAGCGATATTATATATGACAAGATGATATGTAAAATTAATATGTTTCAAGTAGTTATAAAGTCATGTTTCTACAGCTCTGTTGATCTATTCCATGTCTATATTGTGAATCAGTCAAATAGTTTGAAGATTTCTTGGTACATTAATTATAAGGAAATTTTAATTGAAATCACCTAGCTTTTTGTTTATGTCGGAATTTGAACTCATAAATTGAGTCCTTTAGATTGATGTTACCTTTTCTTAAAGTGAATAAGCTATTGTTATTGAATTGACTTTAGAGCTACATAAACTTATGTCAATTAAAACTCTACTGATAAACATGTGCAATCTTAAAGATACATGGTCTTAGCTAATCTTGGTTTTGCTTGAGCAAGAAGTGGTAAGGTAGAAAAATGATTAATCTTAGATGACTCAATTAAATCATTGCATGGTGAATTTGGTGGTAAACTCCAAGTAAATCCTTGAAGAAGCCTAGCAAGTAACATTGTAGTAATTGTTGAGCCAAGTTTCACAGCTGGACAACCTCGTCTTCCAATACTAAATGATAACAAACGTAAGTTTGAATCAGTGAGAACTACTTCATCACCATCTTCCATTTTGAGGTGGCGCTCCGGCTTGAACTTTAATGGATCCTTCCAAATTCTTGGATTCCGGCCAAGTCCAAGACGACTTAATAGCACTACACTCCCTTTAGGAATGAAGTACTTTTCATCGACGATGGTATCAGAGATAGACACGTGAGGAACATTAAAAGGCGATATTGGATGGAGTCGAAAGGCCTCTTTTATGCAAGACTTTACATAATTTAGCCTTGGCAAATCTGATTCTTGAACCAATCTATTGATCCCAACAACAGTGTTGAGTTCTTCTACGGCCTTGTGCATTAACTTTGGTTGATTCAACATTTCTGCAAGTGCCCATTCAACTGCATTTGAGGGGTTATCCACTGTTGCCAACATGAGTTCCTGTACATTATGTGTTTGTAAACAATCATATTGTCATGTCAACACTTTCTGATTAGATGAGAATTAAATTATGTTTTTTATTTTATTTTTTGAGTTGATACATTGTCTATAAATATACATAGTCTATTTAAGGTGTTTGGTCAAACGTTTAAGAGAATAAATATTTTTGAGTAGTATCAGAAGTTGTTTTTCTCAAGCTAATTTTTTTTCTTCAGAAAACACTCTTGGTCAAAATAAATTATAGTAGTAATATTGATAAAAATGTTTTTCAAATTGATTAGCTAAATATAAACGACACTTTTCAGACAAAAAAACACTTTTCAAAATAAGCAAATTTTAAAAGGTTGACCATAAAGGTGATCACACAATACACAATAGTTTAGTAATTGAATGTAAGTATACTTACAAGCACTTGTGCCTTAATCTCTTTAACATTCATCAATGGATTTCCATTGATATCTTTGAGCATGATAAGAATATCAAGAATGTCTTCTTCCAAAATTTTGTTGTCATTTTTCCATAGTTGAATCCTATGATCAACTTCAATATCAATATATTTTGTTGCTGTAGCATAGGCTTTCTTGATAATTGCCTTGTGACTATCCAAATCAAATACACTTAACCATGGTAAGTAATCTGATATACCAAAAGAATGAAGATATTCAAGAAGTGTAAAAAGTGCATCAACTTGCTCCTCTTCTTCTATAGTTCCAAATGATGACCTCTTGCTGAAAATCATATTCCTAATTACATTCCCACAATAACATCTTGTCACTTTCCTCAAATTAATACTAATAGACTGATTATTGTAAACAAATCGATGAAGGTTGTCAACCTCTTCATCCCTTTTACAACGAAGCCATTGAAATGATGTTGGTGATAGCACATGAGAAGCAAGAATTCTCCTCATTTTCATCCATTGATCACCAATGGGGAGGAAAATAGAAGTTATATAGCTATTGCTAATAAGGCTCGCGGACATACAAATAGGCCTGGATGAGAAAACAGAGTCTTGAAGCTTCAAGAACTCGCAAGCAAGCTCAGGAGAAGTTACAGGAATGACATGAACATTACCAAGACGAATGCAAGCGATTTCAGTATCCATTTCCTCCATAATTTTGTGTATCCAATGAATAAATGATGGCTTATTTTTTAGAAAGATTTGAGGAAGGCTTCCAATTATAGGCCATGATTTTGGACTTGGAGGGAATGGTTTATTGTTTCTTACACTACTATTCCATTTCTTAAGAATAGTAGAAATGAAGAAGTAATTGTAGATTACCATATGAATAAAGTTTGTAATTTTTTTTATCATAGTTTCCTTGTGATTGCTAAATCTTATGTTTTCCACTATTTATAGGCTCTGCATGAACTTGCAAGATAAGGTAGTGTGGACAAAGAGGTATGGAAACTAGTATTTATCAAATAAAAAAATGTATCATTTTTATTAGAATTAACTAAACATAAAAAGTGTCATGTAAATTGAAACAGAGGGCAATGGGACAATACTATGTGTCATATAATTTCAATGTAATATGTGAGGCCACGAAATTAAAATATATATTTGATTTCATGAATATGGAATAGTTACGTCAATATATAGTTGGCGATGAGTTGGCATTGAGATATTATCAAGATTTTATGATGGAGGAATTCCAACAAGGCCAATTGTTTTACTCCAATAAAGCTATAAACTTATAGTTTATTAATGTGCATGGGGCAAAGGGAAATAGTAGTTATTTTGATTATTAGTCACCCATATCTAGAGTTAATGCATTGTGCAAGTAGATGTTTTAATTAGTATATAGATCTATGATGTGTTTGGTACGAAGGAAAATGTTTCATTTTCTCATATTTGGTTGGCATGAATGTTTTTCTAATCAACTTATTTAAATGATTTCCCTTTTTTTTTAAAGTAAGGAAAATATTTTCCAAAATCATTTTGAACCTCACATCTTAACTTTTCATCCTAACTTAAGTCTTGGGTATCGATTCTCAATACTAATATTAGATCTGTCTCTTGATTCTCAATTCGAGACCCGACTCTCGACTTCCATTTGAGACCTAACTCCCAAGTCAAGTGTTGGGGTTGGATGTCAGGGTCGAATGTCAAAGACAGATCCCGTTTCAAAAGTTGGGTCTCGCATTGGGCTCAGGTCCCGATTCAAAATCGAGTCTCAATTTTGAGGTTAAGTCTCAAATCAGTGATCGAGAATCTTAAATTGAGTGTCTATGTCAAGGTTGGATCAAGGTTCGGGGTCTCGGGTATGTACCAAATCTTGAGTCAGGGTCGGGGTAGGGTCAACCGTCAAGGTCGGGTCTGAGGTCAAGTCAGGGTTGGGGTTGAGGCCGGGTCTTGGGTCGAGGTCGAGGTTGGGTGTCAGGTGTTGCTTCCAATTGCACACGCAAGTGTACGTGGTCGCGCAAGTAATATAGATTCTTTAAGAAACGAGTTATCGTTCCCAATGGACTTGTTAATTAACTATTTACTAAATTATACTAGTCTAATTATTTATTCAAAAAAAAATCAAAAAAGAAGATTGCAAGAAAAAATTAATGCTCAAAAAGGACAAATATAAATAATAAATGTGAGGCAAATAATGATTATAAATATGTATTTTTGGCCTCACATCATCAGGGTCGGGGTCTGATCAGGTCGAGGTTGAGGTCGGGTCTAAAGTCTCGATCAGAGTTGGAGTCTAGTCTCGTGTCAAGGTCAAGGTCGGGTGTAGCGTTGGGGTCTCAAGTCAAGGTAGGGGTTGGGGTCGGATCTCGAGTTGGATGTCGAGTCGGGGTCATGATGCTGGATCGATTATCGAGGTTAGTTTAATTTATTGGTCAAAAACTATTTTCCTATAGAATATTTTCTACTCTCTAGCTAAAAATAAAAGATAGTATTTTCTAAAAAATATATTTCATACACTAGAAAATATATATTTTCCACTCACCAACCAAACATGAGAAAAATAAGTTAGAAACCAACTTTCGAAACAGGACCGTCTTAGACATTCGACCCTGACATCTAAAGACAAAGGTTCGAGGTTCCATAGAAAACATTTTCCTTCATACCAAACACACCCCTAGTGTACGTTGATTGTTGTGTATAGGGGTGTTCACGGTTTGGATAAAAACCGAACCAAATCGATTAAATCGATTTTATTTAGGGTTTGGTTTGGTTTGGTTTTAGATTTTTTAAAAACCGATAGTATTTGGTTTGGTTATGGTTTTGTTCGAAAAAAATCGAAGAAATAACCGAACCAAACCAATAAATAATATACATAAATTTTATTATTATACATACATAATATACTATTTTATAAACAATTTTAAAAATCTTATATATGTATTCATCAAAATTTTATTTATAATTTATTTATGAAAGGAAAAATGACCAAGGTAAGAACATTTATCTTATTGGTTTCATATATATGAATGTCTATGACAATTCTTTGTGAGATTGAAAATGTCAATGTCTCTTCCTTCTAGGACGAAAGTAGTGAACTTTGAAGCTTTATTCATAGTAAATTCAATGATCGAAAGTTTCGTAATGTCAGTCATTTCTAACTATTTTTCGTTTTGAATGGATTATTGTCACTTTTTTTCACGTTTTGAATGAATTATTTGTTTTAATTTTATGTATATGGTTAATAACCGAATAACCGAACCGAAATCGATAACAACCAAACCGATAAATGTATATTAGGTTTGGTTTGGTTTGGTTTTGATAATTTTAAAACCGATTAAGTTGATTTGGTTTTGATTTTGACCAATAACCGATCCAAACCAACCCGTGAACACCCCTAGTACTTGTGTATTGTCATGGATCTCATATCACATGATTCACATATCAAAGATAATTGCATGTCTATCCATAGTTCACTACTTTATAGTGTCACGAGATCTTACAAAATAATTTCTGACACTAAAATTTTTAACTATTCTTAAAATGTGTTCTTCATGTAGGCCACACACTTCACTTTAGGATTATCTTCAATCCAGCACCAAGTGAGTAAGGCCTACAACAAATTGATTCCATGGATTGAAGATACAGCTACAACATCAGAGACAACTCACTTTGGAAAAAAAAAGAACATTATTTCAAAAATGGATCTATGGGCGGAGCTACGTAAGGTTAAGAGGGATCAAATGAACTCATTTAGTCGACTAATTAAAATTGAATCTGCTATAGATTAAGATTATATCAAATTTCAGTGTGTATTTGTCCTTTAATCTTTCCGAATATGATTTGTTAAAGTTGACAACATCATTCCTAGTTTAATTTGACCAATTCTGTAGTATAACTATTTCTTAGCTTAGTTGTTAGTTTGATATTTTATTAGTAAGTGGGTGCTCTATTATTTTCTAGAGTAGCAGATAGCTTTCCCTAAAGTTTAAGAGAGTTAGGTTAGTGGATTTAGTTAGTGGTTTAGTGGGATTATAACTCCATTAAAGTTGTAATTCTATATTAGAGATCATTAACTAATTGAATACAAAAAAAAAAGTATGTTGTTCTTATTCTCTGGAAACTATTTTCTCAGACTCCTCCAGTTATATTTTATTTGAGCTTATTGTATCTTAAGTTCTTCGTGATTGACAGACTCCATCTCTTCTACACTGGTTGACACATTCCAAAAAGGACCTCACAATTACACAGTGACATCAATAACAACACGAAGATAATTAGATACATCAAAGGTAGAATACTTAAAGAGCAACATAAACTTGACGCGTTGTTGACACCCAATTTTGACCCTCCCCAATATAAATTAATTATTTCGAGCCTCTCCAATTTCTAACGATTTAAAAAAAATTTAAAAAAAATTCAAAATACTTCGCAAGTTATTTTAAAGTAATTTTAGACGCTTTCATAATTTTTAAGTAATATATATTTCTACACAAATATGTATATAATTACCATATTTTATAAATATTCAAAAATCGTCTCAAAAAGAGTTTGTTTTAATTAAATATTCAATTAAATTAATTTGGTTTAAAGTATACTTATAAGTTATTTAGTTTATTAGTTTAATTATTCTTATTTTATGTTATTTTATCTTATTTATTTATTTATTTATTTTGATTTGAAAAGCACATTTTTATCAATTTACGTTATTTAAGTTATGGCTATAGTTTTAAGTTAATTAGTTTATAATCGAATTAATTATTTTATTTCGTTAACATTAAGAAGCTCATTAATTAATTTATATTAATTCGTCTTATTTAATTTTTAGCCGAATCACCTAATTAACTCAATTTGGCTAAGTTATTAAGTTAATTGGCTAGAATTGCGATTCATTCGGTTATTTCGCCATTACAATTTTAGTCATTCTTTTTTATCTCTATTCAATCCTCTATAAGACCTCAATTTTGGGCCATATCAATTTCCAGCAGCCCAATAACCCTCCCAACAGCCATTTCTTCAGCCCACCAAATAATTTCCCAGCCGACTCAACAGCATCCCCAAACCCGGCCCACTCTTCCTTCAACAATACCAACATACAATACATACACAATTCCCAGCAATCCATACGGCAAACAAAAAAAAAAAGAAAAAAAACAACGTGACCCCACCTCCCCAACTTCATCTTCTCTACGGCAAAGCAACCCAGTACTGTTCCAGTGGTGCAAGTCCAGCAACCAGGCACGCGAAATCGTCCTTGCAAGCTTGAGATCGAGCCACGTAGCTCCTCAAGGACGACGAGTTGATCAAGAGCGTCCATCTTCCCTTTCCTCTTCCGGAATGGGACGATTTTTCAGAAAAAAAGTTGCCCCCCCCCCCAAAAGGGTGAAAGATTTTCAATTTTGAATTTCTATTGGTCCCTTGCCCTATCCCGATTTCATCCGTTGTCCCCCCAAAATTCCGAACCCTAATCCTTGTCTATAAATATCTTCTTCTCCATGGGATTTTATTTTTGGGGAATCAAAAAAGGGGGTTGAAGATTTTATTGAGCAAAAATACTCAGGAAAACTTGAGCAAAATACTTTAAATACACTTCGTGAGCAGAGGAGATTATAGTTTCGATATTCGGGTTTAAGTTCTGCCCAGATTGTTGTTTGGTTGTTCGTGTTCGAGATTTGCGTGGTGAGGGTCGTCATCCTGCTCGTGCTGACCTTGTTTGCTGCTTCAGAAAAGGTAAATTTCTTTTGATTCTAACTCTTTTAGTTCGTCTTTCGTTTACAAATGAGAGCTCTCGTCTGATTTATGCTTTCCTCCCTCTTGCTGAAATTTTTCTCATTGTACCATTTTATGTTCAGTTTATACTCATCCGTATATTATGTTAGCGTTAGTATCCATGTCATTTTGGTGACCTTTTTGTGGGTGTCTTATTTTACATGGCTTTTCTTTGAAGTCGGTTGTCTGCCATGATTTTCGTATTTTGACCAAACATGTTAATCCCTTCCCTTGTTCCTTTACGGAAGTCCCTGGGATCAACTCTTATTTCTCTTATATGTGTGTTTAAAGGTAATGCTTCCAGAATCAAAGATAGTTCTTTGAGACTCAATTTTACTTGCTACTGTTTCGAGTATCGGGTTGCGTTGTTTGCTGTTCGTTTCTGACTTTATCGATTTGTTTTGGTCCAAGTCTATTTCAATATATAAATAAATAGAAGAGAATAATAAAAAGGGCTTTGTTCCTTTCCCTTTTCCGGATTATAATGTTCTGTTTTCTTTGATCTTGTTCTCAAATGCGGTACCTTTGGTTCATTCTTTTTGCCTCTCGAAATATTGTAATCCGAAGTCTTTTGGAGTTTGTTATTTCACAGCCTAAGATAATCTTTGGTTCAACTCTTTTGCTTTGTTTGGCATAATATTTTGTTTAAAATCAAACACTGCTTGTAAGTCGAGTGAGCACAAAATATGGATCTTCTGTTTTATTTTCCAAATCTTTTTTTTTTTGTTAAAATCTGATTCGTAAGATTATTTGGGGCGTTACCTCTTTGGTGCTCAATTTTTATTTTTTTTATATTTTTATTTCATTATGTGATCTATCACTTCTTTAAATTTCAAGGACAATTGCCTGTAGCTCTCTTTATTGTTTACTTTCTTAATATTTCATTTAATATATCTCAATATGAGAGTATGCATGAAGCTGAAAATTGGCGGAGGCTAAAAAATGGGATTTGCTCATAATCTATACGCCATGTGTGCCTACAATGTCTAGTTTACATCTTTGGCCTTAGTTTCTTTGTTTGAGGGACATGTGTGAAGTAGTTTGATCTTTAAAAGGCTAGTAGTATTCGTAAATGTGTACCAAAAGTAACCCTTTTTTATCCTTTTTTCTTACTGTAGCTAGTAATGAGTAACCGGCCAAGTTTAGATTATCCCATAATATTTATTATGGTTTTATCGTGCTAAATTACTAGTTATCTTAACGGTTATTTTATTTTATGGAAATATGTTGGAATTTTTCTGATCCCGTTACTAATATGATCTCATTTGTCTTTGTATGTGAAATTTGCCCGAGTTTACCATGAACTCCTTTCCTTTGCATTTCGAGAGAGCCATAAAGGCTCAAATTCCTTTATCGAGTCAATCAGCCCTAAAAGTCGGCGTACAGGTCGCGGGAGATTGTATACATTAAGTATACACAATAAAGTGTTGCAAGTTGAAAAGATCGAGGAAATTGGGCCAAAAAGCCCATCTTTTGAAAGTTGTATTTTGTTGCTTGTGGGCCTAAGCCCTTTGCATTTTAATTAGGACAAATTACTTAACTACACTCCTTTACTTACCTTAATATCCATTTATCCCTACTTATTTCAAAAATTTCAAAAATCCCTTATTTTACCTATGTATCCCGTGCACAACGCTATGTATCCCGCTATGTGGAATGTATCAAACGCTATGTATCCCGTGCACAACGATATGTATCCTGCTATGTGAAATGTATCAAACCTAATGTATTCCGTGCACAACGTTATGTATCCCGCAAACATCATTTTTAAGGGATTTTTGGTAAATAGAATGTTATTTAGCAATTTTTTAATTTTTTAATTTTATTTTATTTTTACAGTAAATTAATGTTTTATCATACATGGAAACTCATGTATGTGTTTATGATGAATTAGTAGCCTCCCAATCTTCCAAAATGATGAAAATCTATTGTGATAGTTTTAAAGTTCTAATGTTACTTAAATAGAATTATAAAATTTATTTTTATGTAAGGTAAAATTCTAATTAATTTAGAAGTGTTAAATACTATGATTTCTTATATCATGTGATAAATATAAAATTCACATGCGGAATTCTTACATGAAAATTTATAGCCAATTATAAGGGGGCATCATCAATGTCAAGATCGAGATATAGATTCTATCAATTAATTATTACTTTATTAATGTGATTTGTTATCATCCAATCTATCAGAAATGTGTAACCTACGAAAGAGTTTTACCTTTTGACAGATCAATATAATAAATCAAGTTATATTGATCATAACAATTATAAAAGATTTAGAGTAAAAGTACATTTGATGAACTAGAGAAGTTGTTTTGTAAAATATTTCGAGTATAAACTAGCATCTCTACTTGGTCCATTCAATAAACACGAATAATATAATAGCACAAGAAGTTGGAATAAAGTCACTCTCATAATCAAGATCAAATTATATTTAATCTTGTGCTACGATCATCAAGATGTTTGTCTTGTTTCATCTTTCATTGTAAACATTGGTTTATAACCCATAAGGACCAATAATTTTAATCTTCAGTTTATGAGATAAGGAACTCCATACACTAAATATCTACTATATAAGCAAAGGACACACATGTTAACCCAATGATCTATTCAAATGATACTTTATTAAATTAAGTAAACAAAATAACAATCTTTACATTTATAGAATGAAAAAACAGTACTATAACTTAAACCACATGGATTATAATATATCCTAACACAAATAATTTCACACACTAAGACTTAGACAGATGAATACAAAAAAAAACATTGTAGCTTAAAGATACATGACCTTAGCTAATCTTGGTTTTGCCTGAGCAAGAAGTGGTAAGGTAGAAAAATGATTAATCTTAGATGACTCAATTAAATCATTGCATGGTGAATTTGGTGGTAAATTCCAAGTAAATCCTTGAAGAAGCCTAGCAAGTAACATTGTAGTAATTGCTGAACCAAGTTTCACAGCTGGACAACCTCGTCTTCCAATACTAAATGATAACAAACGTAAATTTGAATCAGTGAGAACTACTTCACCACCATCTTCCATTCCGAGGTGGCGCTCCGGCTTGAACTTTAATGGATCCTCCCAAACTCTAGAATTCCGGCCAAGTCCAAGACGACTTAATAGCACTATACTCCCTTTAGGGATGAAGTACTTTTCACCGACGATGGTATCAGAGACAGACACGTGAGGAACATTAAAAGGCACAAAGGGATGGAGTCGAAAGGCCTCTTTTATGCAAGCCTTGACATAATTAAGCCTTGGCAAGTCTGATTCTTGCACCCATCTATTGATCCCAACAACAATGTTGAGTTCTTCTATAGCCTTTTGCATTAAAATTGGTTGATTCAACATTTCTGCATAGTACCCATTCAACTGCATTTGAGGGATTATCTACCGTTGCCATAAAGAATTCCTGAACATTATTTGTTTGTAACCAATCATGTCAACACTTTCAGACTAGATGAGCAATAATTTATGTTTAAATTTTATTTTATATGATGAGTTAATACATAAGGTAGGTAGAAGGAAATGAGAATGTACTAGTTAGTTCGGCCAAATTTTGGAAATCAAAAGTGCATATTTTAGATAATTGATGTGTTTGGATCAAATATTTAAGAAGAATAAGTGTTTTTGAGTAGCAGCAGAAGTAAGATGTTTTCCCCAAAACACTTTTAGAGCCTTGGTCAAGTACAAAGTATTGTACTAATTAATATTGACAAAAATGTTTTTTATAACATAAATTGCCATCCTCCAAAAGTACTTTGACGATAAATTATTCTTTTCAAAATAAGCAAATTTTGAAAGGTTGATCAGATAGTCTATCAATCATAAAATTAGCCAAAGGTGATAAAACAACACGACTTTGTTCACATGATTTATAAGTAATTGAATGTATACTTACTAGCACTTGTGCTTTAATCTCTTTAGCATTCATCAATGGATTTCCATTTGTATCTCTGAGATTGATAAGAACATCAAGAACATCCTCTTCCAATGATTTGTTGCCATCTTTCCATGTTTGTATCCTATGATCAACTTCAATATCAATATGTTTTGTTGCTGTAGCATAGGCTTTCTTGATAATTGCTTTGTGACCATCCAAATCAAAAACACTTAACCATGGTAAGTAATCTGATATACTAAAACAATAAACATATTCAAGAAGAGTAAAAACTGCATCAATTTGCTCCTCTTGTTCTTCTATATTTCCAAATAATGATCTCTTGCTGAAAATCATATTCGTAATTACATTCCCACAATGAAATCTTGTTACTTTCCTTAAGTTAATAACAAGTTGGTTGTTGCATTGATTGTAAACGAATCGATGAAGGTGGTCAGCTTCTTCGTCCCTTTTACAACAAAGCCATTGAAAAGATGTTGGTGACAACACATGAGAAGTAAGAATTTTTTTCATTTTCATCCATTGATCACCACTGGGGACAAAAATTGGGGTCAAGTAGCCATTACTAACGAGGCTCCCAGACATGCAAGTAGGCCTAAATGAAAAAATAGAGTCCTGAATCTTCAAGAACTCACAAGCAAGTTCAGGAGAAGTTACAGGAATTACATGATAATTACCAAGACGAATGAAAGCGATTTCAGTATTCATCTCCTCCATAATTTTATGTATCCGATGCATTAATGCATGCTTATTTTTTAGGATGATTTGAGGAAAACATCCAATTATAGGCCATGATTTTGGACCTGGAGG
>JAJOOI010020845.1:0-37133 GCA_029582585.1 Solanum bukasovii
AATTTGACCCCCTGAATAAGAATATGAAGTCGAATTTCCGAAATCATGCACGGATTTTGAGATATATGGAAATTACAATTATAGGTGTTTCCGAAGCACATTTTCGGGCATTTTTGGGGTCGTTTCACTTGTACAACTTCTTCTTTTTGAGGCTTCGTTTGGTTGATCTGGTGAAGTACCTATTTCCGTTGGATGGTCCTGCCATATTGTGATCCCATTTTTGTGAAGGAATGTTCAGTCTTATGCTAGTAATGGCCTGAGTAACTTTATCTCTTGTTATTTCATATGAGGCTTGATATTTTTTCACAGCTTGTCGAACTTTTTCCCAGTGGGGGTGGGTGTCTGTGTAGTTCCATCGAGCCCATTCTTTAGGCCATATTTCTTTTGGGATACACTGATTTTGCTGGAAGATAATTCGTTGAGCTTTGTGATATTCATCTTTCAAGGACAAAATGGAGACCGGAAACTTCTAGTAGAAGGAAATTTTTTGTCTAACTTGGACCTAATTGTTGATAATCTTCACCTCACAGTGCAACATGAATATCTTAACCTCGTAGGAATTTTTGAAGCAATGAACCCACCAACTTTGTGGTCGGAACCACAGTAGAAATGTAACAGCCCGTATTCTACGTGTACTAGTTCTATTTATTACGCTTAAAAATTTCCTTATGGTATAGTTATAGACTCGGTTTCCTATGCAACTAGTGACAATAGAATAGATTTAAAGTGAATTGTCTGTAGATTTTAATGTGACCCGATTAAGTTGAAGTGGATGGAAGTATTTAAACTTGAGATTATAAGTTGGTATTTGAGTCTAAAGTTTAAAGTGACATATTGTATATAAGTTTTAAGTTAAGTTAAAGGTATTAAGGTCTAGAAATGTCATAAAATATTGAGGTGCTTGCTTGACTTCACTAAGCTAGTAGATGACAAGTAGGTGCATCATCTACTTTGACTTATTGATCAGCCCAAAGGACCAAGTAGGTGCATCACGTACTAAGACTCTTTTGACCATGTTATTGGGCCAAGTATACTACACCTACTTGCATTAATGTGGCCCAAGTTGAATAGAAGAATAAAGGGAAAATGGACAGCCAAGACCCAATCTTTCCAAGCCCACAAGAAATAATTTGAATGGAAAAGTAGGTGCATCACCTACTTAAATGTGTGGCCTAAATTAAAGACACATGTTTGGATGCAAAAGAAGTACAAGAAAGGTGGAAAAAGGCCTAATGTTCTTAAGTCCAAAAAGGCCCAAGTGAAAAGTCCAAGTGGGTGGGTCACCTACTTGAAAAATTATGGCCCAAAATGAGTGAGAAAGTCGGCCAAACAAGGTCCCTTTAAAAAGGATTGATATAAGCTTTTTCCAACCATTTTTACTTTGCCAAAAATCTGATTTCTAGAGCTTTCTCTCTTATCTCTCTTAGCTTCATACAACAGCCATTAAATACCATTAGGGTTCTTGAATATTAGGGAGTTCAAGCTATTGGAAGGTATAATTTAAGACAAGTTAAGGAGGACACCCTTTACCTTGAAGAATCCAAGTCTTAGCAAGTGGTAGTTCTGTCCAACAAGGTAAGCTACTGCAATTTTCTCCCTCTTGTGCTTGAGTTAATTAGGACACTTGGTATGTGTTAGTGAGTTGGAAATTGTTACTTTTACATGGTGTAATATTAGGGAGGATGTTCTGGTGATTAGTGCATGTTGGGACATCCATGGAGGGGAGTCCTCTTTAAATTCAGTCATGAGCTTGTTTGAGCACCTTAAAAGTAATGTTAACTCTTCAAGTGCTGGTGATCAGAAACCATGATTCATATTTCTTCTGTTACATTATTATGTTTAAGGATTGTTTTATGTATGTTATGATAAGGAATGTGACTGGATGTGCGGGGAAGTTATGGAGATGTTAAAAGACATAAATATTGTAGGGAGGTTTGGGGAGGACCTGATACGAAGGTTGTACAGTATATAGACGTGATTTAAGGGAAAGGGAAGCAAATAAAACATTGACTAGATAAATTGCATGCTTACTTCTTGGTTACTATTTTGGTGAGATCAAGTAGCTCAAATTGATTGATTCTCTACTAATACTAGTCTTACAACTTATTTTATTATAGATTAGTAATATGAAGAGAAGGAGCTTAAGTCATACTTTTTGAATTGTACAGAAAGGTATGTAAGGCTATTCGATTTCCTATTTCTTTGGCATGAATCCAACACTTGCATTACAAAAAGTAAGCTTTCTAAGTGCCCTTGGTAGTGACTAATCCATAGTTGTAGTTCCTACTCCCTAGAGCATTAAAGTGAGTACTCTAATATGAGTTTGTTACTAAATGTACGTGCTTACTCTACCAAGTATTAGCATGCAAGGTTTAAACTTGTTTCACCGTCAAAGTACCCTTGACACGTATTTCCCTTATATAAATCAAAATGATCCTAGATTACACATGGTACATATGCTTGTATGTTGGATATACAATCTGCCCATATCATGCCAACTTGCTTCAATTATCTATATATATGTCATCTTGTCACATGTTCATATGTTCCCTTTATTGGTTATTACTCCCATTGTGTTAGACTTTAATGTTATCTCACAAGATCCCTACTTTCTCTATTGTACATTTTATATGTACTTACTTGGAATATGTATCCGTCCTTAAGTTTAATCTTTCCACGTTCTCCCTTGGTTCCAGTTTCATGTATACCTTGTATTTGATATTCGTTAGTGAGTATTCGACTACTATATAGAGTTTAAATCTCTTGGCTGAATGTTAAATGTCTTCATTTGATATGTGCTTCAATTTGAGATGTCAAAATGCTTAACTGAGTCATATGCTCCTAAGTATTACATGTTCATGTCACATTTGCTTCCCATGTCATTGTTATTATCGTAAGTCCATATTCATATGTCTTCTACTACTGGTCCATAGTTCCAAATCTCAACAATGATTATGACCACCAAAACAACAATCTCAAAAGAGATAATGATCATCAAAAGAACAATCTCAAAAGAGTTATGATTATCCAAAGAACAATCTCGAAAGACTTATGAACAACAAAACAACAATCTCAAAGATAAAGAATTTAAGTGAAGCTATCTGTATAATTATGGGTGGCATCCCAGGGGAAAATGCCTAGCATAGGTCGATCCCAATTGGTATAGAAGGGTGGCAGCTCAGGGGCGAAAGCCTAGCATGGGCCGATCCCAATTGGTATAAGAGGGTGGCAGCTCAGGGGTGAAAGCCTAGCATGGGCCGATCCCAATTTGTGGAATTATGAAGACAACATCCCAGGGGTTAAAATGCCTAGCATGGGTCATCCTACCGCTGATCAGCTGGTCATTTGTATCATATGTCTTATAAATATTATAATGCAAAGAAAAGTAAAAAAAAGAATGTAACATACATGATTCCACAAGTATAAGAAAAGGTGGTCTCTAATCCTTATCTATTGCTATTTGGTTTCACTTGAGCTCTCAGTTTACATATGGTTGTATTATGCCTTACATATTCAGTACATTCTTTCGTACTGACGTCCCTTATTGGGGATGCCGCATTTCATGATGCAGGTACAAGTACTCAATTAGTAGATCTCCCAAATAGAAGCACATGATACTAAGCGGTTGTTGGTGAGCTCTAGGTTGATTCGGGGCTTTGTCGAGTCTTTACTATGCGTATTTCATAGTGGTACAGTCATGGATTCCAGTAGAGGCTTTGTAGACATTGTAAAGCTATCATTCGTATTCATAGTTTCACTTGTCACATGCATCGGTTTAGCTAGTCAATATGTGTTGTATATGAAGCTTCTCATCAGTAAATCTATCTGCATAGTAGTTTACTTTCTAATCATAGGTCACTTGTAAATCATGTGTTCATATGGTACTTGTCCGCCTTACCTAGGGTTGGGGTTTGACAATAAATTTCTGTAGGGCTGGTTGGATTCTATCAAAATCCCTAAACAAGTTGTACTTGAACTCCATAAAAATGTAATGTTGGTGACATAAGTACCAAAATAACTATCGCACCCCATTTTTCGGAAAATGGACTTTCCTTTTGGAAGCACGACCTAACAACTCTTTTGGGTTTTTGGGTTGATTGAAGAGTCGCCATCTAACGAATTAAGGCGTGTTAGGGCACCTATCTAACCTAACTAATCTAACTTAAGGTCAACGAATCAGAGATCAGGTAAGGGTTCAAATTACCTCGAGGGAAAGGTGTTAGGCATCCCTCGAGGTCCACAAATGTGGGTCCCGACCGTATCTCATGCAATTTATGTGGGGGTTACAAGTAATAATTAAGGTCACTTCATTTATTGGTTATTTAATTTAAACTTGCACACTAAGTGATAAATGGCATTCAACAATTAAGGTTACTTCAGTTATTTGTTATTTAATTAATTAAGCATGCAAAACTAGGTGATATAATAAACAATAAATAAACACCAAACAAATATTAAACAATTAATAAAGAGAGGAGCGAGGAGACATAATTTGCACAATTAGATAGGCAAATAATTTTTAATTATTTATTAAACTACCCCAAATAAATATTGTTATAACAAATAAAAAGGGAAAAGGGAGGAGAAACCATGGAAAGCAACAACTTTACGGATCAGCGCTCGACTTTTATTTCGGAGCAAATAGAACAAATGTTTGTCGTTTATGGCTCGAAGCAATGTCATCATCTCCGTAGGGCCTAACTACCCCTACCCCACCACCACATGCTTTTCATCCTAAAAGGTGCTTATCGTCCCGACTTAATGTCCAAGAGGCATTGGACTACTGATAAGGAGGTTTTAGACTAAAATAAAATAAAGGTTTCTAATAGGCCCACCTAGACACCAAGTCAAACAAATAGGACATTCATTTAGCATGTAAAGTCTCAAGTTGGCCTCTAGGTTTTATTAAATATGCTTTCAAACACACATAATGGTGAAAGGATTTCATGATAAATGTGTCATACAAACACATAAACAAGCTTCATGACAATGTAATAAATAATTTAACAAGGGCAGAGAGTTGTGGCACAATGCAGTTTTTTTTATAAAGCATGCAGGAATTATTTATTAGTCGATTTTAGGTGGCAGAACAGGTATTTAATGCAGAATTGATTATGTTGAGAAAATTAGTATGCAGGGAAAACATTGTTAATTTTATCTTTAAGCGGCAGTCAGTTTGTTAAATGCACAAATTAATCAGTAGCCGATTTTAACAGGACATATTAGTTTTAAGTAGCTCAGATTTATTCAAAAAATGTTACTATGCAAATTTGACTCTTGAACATGCATGAAAATATTTAGACATTAACAGTGCAGAAAATAGTCATGTAAATTAATTTTGTTCATGCTGGAGATAGTTAATCTATTTTAAGTGGCAAAAGATAATTGATCATGGTGCAAAAATGATATAATAGTGAGCCGAAAGTGTTCATAACAGATTTATTTCAGTTTTAAATATGTTGAAAATTATTAGAAGCCTATAGACATACTATCTAAGTGATTAACATGCTGACATATATGAAATTTTATTAGCAACCTAAAATTGATTAAGACTTGATTTATTAATTAACATGCTTAAGTTGTTAAAACATGCAAAAATTATTTAAATTGATTAATTAACATTGATTTTATTGTTTTGAGTCGTACATGCATAGGTTTTAAATGTGAACATGGTTTCTAAGTAAAGAACACAACCTATAGGCATGGTGTCTAATTATTATTAGTCAATTTCCAAATTTTAACAATATTAGCATGCAAGGCGAGATTCTAAAAGTTTAAGATCATAACAAACTATAACACATTCATGATATATTGATTAATCTGATAAAGTTATAAACAAAGGTTGATTTTAAGCCAATATTAAGATATATTCTAATAGGCTTGCATAGTTTACTATTTAAGCAACTTAGACAGATTTTAGCAACCACACATAACAAAATAAACTAAGCTAGAAATGAAAGGAAACAATTAGCACATATATCCCCCTCCCCTTTAGACGATCCCCAAATTATATCATATATAGAGAGTTAGCGTTACTAGAAGATTATTACAAAACCAAAATAGCAAAATAACACAAATATCATAAACATGAAAAGAAATAACTAGATTCTTCCAAATGACCCATCGCATGTGACTCTTCAAATTTGAAACCAAGTCCCAAACCTGTTAAAGTAAGATACAGACAAGCATATAATGAAATAAAAACAATAGAATATGGTAAAACAATAATGCCAATTATGGACAGATTCATCATACACGCATTCATTTCATGGTGTCCAGCTAAAAGTAGACAAATAAGCATTTAGACAAGTAATCATAACAACAAATATAGTGTCACACAGAGCAAGGGGAGAATGAAAACTAACATGTACGCTTCCCTTTATTTGTTTCAAACTTACAATATTCATAATAGATGATGCAAGACGATATTTAAATTAATGAAGAAAGCACTAACCAATCAAGCGGAAATATTTATTACCAATGAAGTATTTTTAAAGAGATATCCGCGAAACATCAACGCAACAAGATAACAAGAGATGCCCCAAAGCTCTACCAGAATTCTTATTTTTTTTCAAGAATAGAGTTTGTTTTCGCTAGTTGTTAGAATGGGTAAGCGTATGTCAAAAAGTATGTTCAGTGTGAATGAGTCCTCCAATAATGAAAGAAGGGTCTTAATTTTATAGCAGAGTAGAGGGCACGACACTAAAGGAAAATAATTAATTTACCATCAATTATAAAATCACATTTCCTTATTCAGAGCAAGGCCAAATCAATCAAGTAATTTTCCAAACAAATAAAGATTTTTACCATATAAAAATATGTAAGGAGAGATCAAGTAAGGGTAACTCATCAGTAAAAGGGAAGTATTGTAAAGGAAAGACAATATTACTCAAAACAAATAAATAGTAATAATTTGTATTTATCTCCAGCCACCTAATTTGCCATATATGGAGCAAGTGAAACAATTCGACCAAATTCAAATTAGAAACAAAATCAAATATTAATTTTATCACACAAGCATGTATAGGCAATATTATCAATCAACCGAGAAAACAAGTATTAAGGCATCAATTACAGAGACCAATCAGTGATATAGAGAATAGGCAATTATACATTACCATAATCAAACTCCTAAAATCAATTCGATCAGTTGCCAAATATTCTACACTGTAATTAGGCTAGATAATCAATTTATTCTAATTCTAATTTCAACATGGTGTAAAGTCAATTAAGGAGTGAAGATATGCAAAGATTAGTGTACAATAAAATTCAGATTAAAACCAACTGTTGACAGGAAATTAGTGATCTTAGAATGATTAGCAAACTAATACAAGTGCATGTTCAATCAGAAATCCAACTAAAAATTTATGCATACATCATGAACGAATTTCCATCATTCAAAGCATCAAGCAATTTAAAGCAATCATAAGAAATTATAATAAAAAATAGGAACAACATAGGGTTGAGTAGATGAAATAATAATTAATTGAAAGAAAATACTGGAGACAGATCTGTTAAGATCCGTTTTCCACCGATCCAAATTTGGGACTTCGCCAGAGCTCGCTTGGTCGGAGTTGTTGTTGTTTCACCGACTGGTGCGCATGGCTGCTGGTCAGAGCTGGCTTTCGCGGTTGCTGGCGTTGTTGTTCTCTCATCCTCACCGGAAGATAGAAAAGAGACGACACTGGCTGGAGCTTGCTGTTTCCGCTGGTGGAGCCTGCTGGTGGCATTGGTCAGAGCAACTGGAGCTGCGGTTACTGGCGCTTTCCTCGCTGGCTGCTGCTCGATGCACTGCCTCGCCGGGCGCTGCTGGCCGCAGCTGCTGTTGGTATTGTTTGCCGGTCGGAGTGGAAGAGAGGAAGAGAGAGGGAGGCGACACTTGAGATGGGAAGAAAGAGTGAAGAAGGGAAGAGAAGAGGGGAGAGGCGGCAATGCCTGGTCCTTGCCGGCTACTGCTTCTCACCGGAACGAGAAAGAATGGAGAGGAGAGGGCTGCGGCAGATTCAAAGAGAAAGAGGAAGAATGAATGAAATGTTAGGGTTTGGTATTTTTTAGTGTTAAAATAGGAAGGTTGAGAAGATTTCATCTGGTCTGTAGGATTAGTTTAGATGAGCGACTAGGATTTAACTTAAAGGATGGACGGATGGGATGAGAGTTGTAATAGATTTAGAATGGCCAAAATTGCAATAACATTGGCTAGGATTGAAATGAAATGGTGGCTATAATTGAAATACAATTGAAAGAAATTAGAATAGAATAGGCTAACATTTAAATGATTTTGAGGAAAATTGAAGAAATGCCATTCAATTAAAATACTACAAATATTATAATATATTTTATATAATTAAAATCACTTAAATTTTAAAACATTTGAATAAAATAATTACTTTGAGTTTTACTAATACTTTTTAAAAATATTTTTACGATAATTTTATAAAGCATGAATACTAAAATGTACAATATTTTAGACAAAATCGACTAAAATTTTAAAACTCAAAATATATTTTAAAATGCATATTTAATCGAATAGAATTCCCAAAAAGGTTTATAGGTCGGTCAAAATTGGGTGTCAACAGTTTCCCCTTGGTTGCTTGGGAATGAAGGATGAATTGTCGAGCAACCAACGTTGACTTAGTAGCCGATTTTGTCCGACCGACGAGAGATGTCAGTGGGATCAATTGAAACAATGTAGAGTTGAAAAGGGGTATGACCGAGACTTTGGTATTAAGCCACCTACATATCTCCGGTTATACGAGAATCAGGTCGTATGTAGTTCTAGATCCAGGGGCAAACAAAACTCCTAGAAAATTGAAAGAGCGGTACGGTATTCGAACGGGAACGATATTGGCTTAAATGGATAAGATTAGAGTAGCGAGAAAGGCATGACAGAGAGATTTTCGATTTAAGGGAAAAGGATCTGATGAGAAGGAGCAATGCAATAGAAAGAATTGAGAGGGTTTTTGTCGCTATAGATGTAAGCACGGTAATTGTAGCCAAGAGGTGAAAAATGTCTTATCTACAAAATGTTAGTCTCTGCAAATCTATAGCTTGTAATATGATTAGAGCAAATATTTCAAACAAATGGTAAAAGTAAACATGATGCAATTTCCCATATCGACCATGATGTTTGCCTTAAGACTATGAAAATAATGTCTTAGGCTATGATGTCTAGGGACATGATACGCAAAAATTTATATCCTCGGGTCATGCAAATGTTGTCCGTGGGCCATGAAAAAATGATGCCCTTAGACTATGACACCTTCGGATCATGATAAGCAAAAATTAAATCTTTAGGCATAATATGATGTCCGCAGGCCATGAAAAATGATGCCTTTAGACCATGACGCCTTAGGAACATAAGTAATGAGTAAAGAGAGCGTATCTGTTTTGATGTAATTCGAGCATCTTGTGGCTTGATTTAGTAGTGACTCTGTACAGATGTATTCGCACACACGCAGTTCTCGGGCACAATGCGATCTCAGGCTCATGCAGTCTTCAGGCACAATGCAATTCGGGCACATGCAATATCGGGCACATGCAATATCGGGCACATGCAATCTTCGGGAACAATGCAATTCAGGCACATGCAATCTTCGGGAACAAATGCAACTTTTGAGCTTGGAGTATTGTAGCTTGACTCTCCGTCTTATAGTAGGGAGAGGTTGTCATTGAATGATAATTGTTCAGGATTGATATGAAGTAGCTTGATCCTTCCGTCTAATTGAAAGGATAGGGTGCCATTGATTAGCGATTTGTTGGGTTCAATATAGTGGTTTGCTGATCCTTCAAGCGATGTTGAAGCTACTTCTTGTGTATGTACCTGTATTTTCTGCATTAAAAGAAAAATGGTTAAAGTGGGAGGTTGATCTGTATCCCTGATTTGGCACAGTATGCTCCTTTGACGTCTGCTAGAATGTCCTTTGAAGTGTTGTCAAAAATTTTGAAGTTCCCTCAAAATATTTGCCCCAGTGTAGAACTTCTGCTATGTTTTTGAAGGAATATTTGAAACCCTCTCAAAAATTCTGCCCCAGTTACTAATTTACGAGAAGAAATGCTTTAGAAGGAATTTTTGAGTTCCTCTCAAAAATTCTGCCCCAATATTGTGATTTGCAAGAAAATGTCCCTCTGATGGAATTTTTGAGACCCTCTCAAAAATTCTGCCCTAGTTACACAGTCAAAGGGGAAAATGAATTTTTTATTATGATAAGACCGAACTCCATAGGAGCGCCTACGTATCCCATCTTAAATGGGAAGCAGGTCTGACGTAGTTCCAAATACAAAGAGTATAATTCAAGACATTAAACAGAGCATATTAAGCAACAATCAAAAGATAGATTCTGACCAAACTTTATTCCCCATATGCTAACATGGGTACTTTCCTCGTCAGAACTTGACGGAACATGAATGTAGAGAACTTAAGCTTAAATGGCATAAGCCTTTATTGGAAAGTGCTTCCAATGACTTTCAACATGTTCCCTGTTGGGATTTCTTTGGTACCAAGTCCTCCAAGCATATGATCTTGGTATCAATCAAATGTTGAATCTTATCTTTCAGATCACGACATTCTTCTATGGTATGCCCTTTCATCCCTGAGTGATAAGCGCAAAACTTAGAAGTTTCAATCCACCTTTCACGCTTATTCATCTTTATTTCGTTGATAGGAGCAATGTGACCAATGATCCTCAACTTTTCATAAAGTTGATCTATAGGCTCAGTCAAAGGAGTGCAAATTTTGATGGGCCTCTTCTCAACATTGAATAGATATTTGCAAATATGTTTTTGAGTGAGGGTTTTGATACGGTGAACAGGATAAGTAGGCATTTGATATGAATGAATTTGATATGGTATGAGCGGCGCACAATACCAAGGAACTGGGTGTAGAGGTGTTTGATATTGAGAAGCTTGTAAGGTAGGATTCGGCAGATGCGGAGTAAGATATGGAGGTTTGGAAGCATAAGCATGATGTTGAGGAGGATATGGGTAATTTGGAAAGTGAGTGTTCTTTGAAGGCATTTGAATGGAGCTTGGTTGATTTTGAGAAGTGGGGTAAGTTGGTGGAGGATGAGAAATAGGGTGAGCGGGTGGAGGATTATCTTGGAGAGTGGCTTGACTTGTGACAGGTGGCTTATCTATGTTTGTCTCCAGAGTGGGAGCGATAGAGAGTAACAACTTGGCCCACCCGCGCATATCAGACACTTCTTCTTCTAATTCCTTTATTTTCTGTTCCAGGCTTGAGACCAACTCGTCTGAAGGATGCTTCTTTTAAATAGTCTTACCCATAACCTTCTCATTAGTCACTTTCCTCTTTCCTTTGCGATTCTCAGTTGGAAGAGAAGGCAGAGCACCCTTTGATCGTGTGTGGTAATCCATGGTCTACAGATCAACCATTGGGGAAGGGTAAAAACAAAAGTAAAAGCAAAAGAAACTCAAGTTAGAGCGTTGCATAAATTGAGATAGCAAACACATTGTTTTAAGATAAACGCCCTAAATGCAAGGAGCCTCATTGAGCCAGAGGTAGGCCTAAGACGACATATAAGAGATGCACAATAATTAATTCAAACCTTATTTGCCAATTTGGAGTTTAGATTAGCGGAAATAAACAAACTTTATTTATTATAAAATTCGAACAATACATCATAATTGAAAAACAAAAACTGAAATAAACTAAGAGAAATGGGGTAACAATGGGAAAGTCATCCTAAATTCTGAAATCTTGAAGATATCGGTTCCAAGAGCTCGGCGCCAATTGACTTCTTGTATAGGGAATGACTTCATGCCCGATCTTCAACACGTTGCGTGCCCATATGTTTTCCCTTTCATCAGTGAGCCTATAGTATCCTTCCCCACTCAATTCTCTGTCTTTAACCTCTTTTAGGATCCATATGTAATACGCACGTGTGCATAAGGCATGTCGTGCACCAATTGGAATGGTCAACACCCGCTCCCATCATCGAAGTATGTTGTGGACTTGTGGTTTATCTAATCCAAATTCATACTTAAACTGCTCCATGTCAGACCATAGTGGTATTACTTGAGTTCGCCCAAATTGGTGGAGTACTCGAAGAGGAGCGTATGGTTGAACTCTCCTTAAGCCAATAAGCTCAATGAAGTATCGGTCATCGCCTCTTACTATTGCATGAGGGGTGGACAACCAATGGAGCTTCCACTGGATGCAACAACTCGAGCTCTATCAAAAATATCTGCCAGTCTACGAATCCTATAGGGGCGGTAAAAGCTACCATTCTTCTTGGATGATTATCAATCTTGTTGCCATAACCAAGAAAGATGTCTACCACGTTAGACCGTAGGTAAAAGTGTTCAATAGCCCATAATTGCAGCAAAAGGTTGCATCCCTCGAAAAACATTCTACTGTTGACGCATGCTGACAGACTCCTCATTATTTCCGCCAGGATCGTGGGCACTATGGTTTTCCTAGGTTCGCCCTCTCTTTGAGCTAAATCTCGAACCACATAACCCAATCGTGTGTCGATCCTTCGCCTTATTTTAGGAAAAACCAGGGATCCTAATAGGGAAATGGCAAAGGCGTTTAGACGATATGTTTCCCATTTCTCGATGGAGCACTCAAACTCATCACTAAAAGAGTAATAACTATCCTCTCGGCCAAAGCGTGAATATAGAAAGTCGAAATGAATCCACCCAAGGTCTAAAGAAGGCAAGGTTGGATTGGATTTCATTCCCAAACTTTTTAGAAACTCCCTCGATGATGGCTTATAGGGTACCATCATTTCACGCTCGTGGTATGGCAGGTTAATGAAACCACTTATCTTCTCAATCGTTGGCGCCAAGTCGAAATCCACGAATTTGAAGACCATCCTCACAGGGTCCCAAAATTCTAGCAATGCCCTAATCAGGTGAGGGTTTGGTATGACAAAGTTGAGGTAGGTAAGATCGCCCAACAACTGACGAATCTCTTTTTTATGGTCTCTCTTAATATCAATCCACCAGTTCCTTAGCTTGTAGTTTACCTCTACGACCATTTGCGGGTTTGAAAATGTCATGACTCTACAAATAAAATAACAGACATATTCTAAACTCCATTTTGGCAATGGTTGGCTTAATTTAATTATTGTGATCACATTGACACATAAATATGCAATTTGTCTAAAGGGTGTTGGGGCCCTTTAGACGATAGGGTGGCTACTAATTATGTGGATTGACACCAAGGGTCAAACCACCTAGGGTTTATGCAGCATGTATTACCTAAGTAAGATTTCTAAGAGTTGGCTTGACACGGACTTGAAAAGGTTCTATGCGAGAAGGCTCGTGGTTTCCCGGTAGTAATATTGTCCGTTCCATCCACGTATATGCCGACTCTCTATAATGGGTATTTGAATAGAATTGGAGTATTTGTTAGAGGTGCAAAGGCACAACATCATGATAATTTTTATTTTTTTTAAAGGAAGAGGGTCCCAATTGGGTCAAGTATGAGTGGAATGCCAGTTTATCAAAGCAGTAAACATTTAGCAGGTAGATGAAAAGCAATAACATTTATACAGTTATAGAAAGCAGTAAATAAATAAATACATAAATAAGCATGCAAGCACATAGATAAATTAAGTAAATAAGGAAAGGGAATAGGGATTAAACATGGAAATACTCAAATAAGGGAAAAGGGAAAGGTTGAAACATGGAAATAAACAAATAGGGAAGTGGGAAAGGGACTAAACATAAAATAAACATTATATAAGGAAAGCGAGTAATCACGAAAATCAAATAACAACTTAGCATGGTAAATCCCAAATAATCAACGAAATAACCTAATAAAGTAAACCTCACATAAAGCATGAAACACGTAATGGTTAGAACCTAATATCCCCAGCAGAGTCGCCACTCTGTTGCGCCCCATTTTTTTTTCTCAAAAATGGGTTTTCCTTTCGGATGCACGACCTAACAACTCTTTTAGGATTTCGGTAGATTGAAGAATCGTCACCTAACGAATTAAGGCGCGTTAAGGCACCTATCTAACTTAACTAAATATAACTAAGGTCAATGAACCAGAGATTGGGTAAGGGTTCAAGTTACCTTGAGGGGAAGGTGTTAGGCATCCCTCGAGATCCACAAATGTGGGTCCCGGCCATATCTCATGCAATTTATGTGGGGGTTACAAGTAGCAATTAAGGTCACTTCATTTATCGATTATTTATTAAACATGCTTGTTAGGTGATGACTAACATTAAACAATTAAGATTAATTAATTTATTTATTTATATAATTAAGCATGAAAAACTAAGTGATATAACAAACAATAAATAAACATTTAAACAAACATTAAACAATTAATAAAAAGGACTGAAAAGATAGAAATTGCACAATTAATAGGCGAATCAATTTTTATTTTATTAAACTACCCTAAACAATTATAATTAAAGCAAATAAAGGGAAAAAGGAAAGGGAGACTCTGAAAATGACAACTTTACGGATCAGTGCTCGGCCTTTTATTTTGGTAGGCTTCTATATTCGGACAGACAAAACCAATGTTTGTCGTTTAAAGCTTGAGTCAACTCATCATCTCCGTAGGGCCTAACTACCCCTACCCCACCTTCCACATACATAACGTTCTAGAAGGTGTCTATCGTCCCCGCTTAAGGTCCAAGAGGCATTGGACTACTACTAGGGAGGTTTTAGACCAAAATAAAAATATAGGATCCTAAGTAGTCCTTGTAGACACCAAGTCAAACAAATAAGACATTCATTTAGTACGTAAATCTCAAATTGGTCTCTAGATTTTATTAAAAATATGCTGACAAACACAAGTAATGTGAAAGGATTTCATGCTAAGTGTGTGCATAAACAGGCAAACATTTAATATAACATTTAATTAAATTTAAATGGCAGAAAAGTATTACAAGTCAGGAAAAGCTTATTGGACTGATTCAATAAATAATTAATTTAAAATGGGGCACTTTATAATAATGCAAATGGGCAGAAAATATTTTAAAGCAATAGCAAATTATTAATGCTGAAATTTATTTTTAGTTGCAGCAGTTTAGTAGCTGCAGAGTGTAATCAATAACTGATTTTAAGTGGCACGACAGTTTATTAAATGCAAAAATTAAATACTTCAGGAAGATTTCACTTTAAACATGTTGAAAATTATTTAGTTATTTAACATGCTGAAAAATTACTAGAAGCCTATAGACATACTATCCAAGTTAACATGCTGACAAAATTTAAACTAGCTAATTAACATGTTACATTTTATTAGCAACCTAAAGTTAATTAGAACTTAATTAATTAATAAAATTAAGTTATTAAAACATGCTGAAATTATTTAAACAGATTAATTAGCATCGATTTTATTAGTTGAATCTTATAGGCATGCTTTTCTAATGACAAACTAAATTTATGAACATTTACGGGCGTTTTATTGACATACAAATATTTAATCCATTCTTACAGGCATGGCTTCTAAATATTTCCAATGTGAGACAAATTATTGAGCAAAACAGTTATTTGTTTTACAGGTTTATACATTTTATTCAAGAGAAATATGATTCACCAAACATGGCAACATAGATCAACATGTAAAGGTCACACACTTCAATTATTATTATTATACTAGGGTATTACAAATATTTATTGGCTTATCTTAATATGTAATTAGTGAGCATCGAGAATGAATAGAAAATCACAAAACATGCTTACAACTTACACGACATTTAAATACCGACAAGATCATTTTTTTTTAGATTTAAAGTGAGGAATGAACGAACAATTAAATCAATTTCCTATAGGCATTCTCTCTAACAACAAGTAAGTTGCGATAAAGTAACAATTAGCACGTAAATCTCCTCCCCCCTTAGACGATCCCCAAGTCATTTCATATATAGAGAGAGAGTTAAAGTTATACAAAATATTACAAACCAAAATAAAATGATATATGAATACGATAGATACAATTAAACTTTAACAAATAGTCCCGTCCGGAATCCCCTCCTAGGCGACTCTTCAAATCTTGAACTCAAAACCTCCAAAACGAGAGGAAGCAGTACAACACAAGTATAACACAAAGGACACATAATATTATTTATTTTAAGGTATACAAGCAGAATAGGACATACCCGCATTAATTCAAGTAGCAAATATAACAAAACAATGAATATGACATCATATATATAACATCACACATATCAAGAAAGGAGAAGAGGACTGACCCGTATGCTTCCTTTATTTATTTCAAACATAAGACAATATTCATAATAGATGATGCAAGACAAAATTTAAACTAACGAAGTAATTACTAACCAATCAAGCAGAAATAATTATCAACAATGAAGTGTTTTAAAGAGATCTCCACCGAAACAACAACACATCAATGCCACAAAGAATGATCCCAAGCTTTACTAGAGTTCTTATTTTCTTTTTCAAGAGTAGAGAGTGTTTTTTTCTTTTTAGTTGTTAGAATGTGTATCAATGAGCGGAAGCGTTGTTTATATAGTGGAGAAGAGGGTATATAATATAAGGAAAGGAATAATTTAGGATCAATTAAATATATATTTTTTTATTTCAAAGAAAATCCAAATCAGTAACATTATTTTTTAGCTCCACCGAAACTTTACTAAATATAACAAGTAATAATCAATTCAACTTTAATTACGGCAATTACAATCAATTAACATTAATAAATAAAATAATAAAGCCAATTTACCTTTCCAAGAGCCAACAATCTGCAAATAAAAATTAACTTAGCATAAATTAATCCACAACATGCAAAATCAAAATGACCATATTAAAGGAAAAAGCATAAGTCAAGCAATAATATTTTTACCATAATTATCAAACAAGTAAGAAATAGGACAAGAATTATATATGGCCTAAAAGAAATCAATTTACCACATAAAATATGCACACTTGATTAAAGAAAATTTCTCTTAATCAAATCGGCAATCAATGAACTAATATCAATTTAGACTTACCATGCTATAAGCTAAAATCGAGTAAATGAAAAGAATCACATCAGTGACATAAGCAGGAAAGGTTTGAACAAGATTTCAACACTTTCAAGCTAAATTAAATCAAATTCAGCAACTCTAATGGCAATATTGTTCATATGATTAGAGAAACACAAATTAGTAGCATGCTCAAGACGAAATTCGTAACAAACCCAAGACTAGAATCGTATGAACGAATCTAATCCAAGCTCTGATAACAAATGATATAATTCTCATAAGAAGAACTACAATCTGATGCGGAAGTCAAAAGACAAGAAAATAAGATAGATAGATAGATAGACACAATAAGAGGAAACAAAAGGCAACCTAAGGGTATATTAAACCCAAAGACCTTGATTCGTTGATCCAACAAGAAGAACCTAACTCTTATGATGACCTCGAGGGAATCGATATCCCAAGTAACCGACGTTTCTAAACAAGAATCAACAAAATCTTATACCAAGCTTTCAAACACTCACACAAGGAGTTTCAGGTTTATAACCACAATATTCAAACAAGTCTACCTAAAATGAACCCCTAAAGGCCTATTTATAGTTTTAGGCATTATTACATAGATGGCCCAAAAGTGACCCGAAATGGGCGAGCTAAGTCGGGCTCGCCCAATGTAACGACCCTAAAAATGAACTATTGAAACTAGAGCCTAACGTGTGTGTGTTAGAGTTTTGTGTGAGGTTTGATGTTGTTTTATGTTGTCCCGAGCTTTGGTTGAGGGGTTAGGGGTCCAATATCAAGGTATGACTCCCTAAGGACCTCCCTAGGGGTCCTTGAGGAGGACCCTTAGTCTAACTCCCAAGACCCCTTGAAACCTCAAGGTTGCCCCAAACTTGGTGGACCACGGAAGAGGACCACGCCCCATAGGTCCATCCACACCCCGTGGATGGCCTTCGTGGGTCATGGCCCACAAGTGCAAGCCACAGCCCCAATTGACGGATGACCAGTATGGTCCATCAACCCATCCACGGTCCATGGATGGGGATCCGTCAATGGCACCTGCATTCTGTCAAGGTGACACGGCCAAGCTAGGGGTGAATTGGTAAATTCATCCCAAGTCCCAATTAGTGTGTGGACGGTTATTTTAAGTGTTTTAACATATTTTAAGAGTATTAAAACATTAAAAAGCTATTTTATATTTCATTATTCATTTTTCGCCAAATCCAAAACTCTCCCTCCCAAAAAGTTCTCTCTAGAAACTCCATTGGAGATCAAGGTCAAGTTCAAGATAGGGTTGGGGATTTCAAGGTGTTTCTTCTTCAATTTTCATGGGGAATAAATATCAAGGTATGGTGATCCTTCATCTAGGGTTAGTGTTCACCCTAGAGTCAATTTCAAAAAAGTTTTCAAGGTTTTCAAATTTCACAAAACCCTAAGTTTTACTCAATCTCATGGGTTCTTGCATCAAACGTTTTCACATGCTAAATTATGATTATATTGATGTTTAATTGATGATTTAAGATGAAAATACTCTATGAACCCATGATTTCTCTCAAGTCTTAAATTATGACTTGTGAAGTGGGTTTGTTGATTATGAATGAATGATGGTGGATTTATGCTTAGATTGATTTAGATTATTGAATTGTATCATCATCTATGCATAATTATGGTGAATTGTTGGTGAATTTAGGATTTTTTATCATAGCCTTGAAAGGGCAAGTTTGACCTAATTTTCATGTTAAAGTAGAATTGTTCTTGAATTGTTGATCCACTTGAAAGGTGGAAGTGTTTACTTACTATGTATATTGTGATAATGGTCTTGAAGGCATAGTTTGATGAATTGAAGTATTATCATGATATTGTGCATGTTAATGTAAATGTGTTGTGATTGAAGCATGTTCTTGCTTAACACTCATGAATGAAGATGATGGAATGTGAAGTATTCTATAATGATGAATGTGATATATTGAATTGGTAGGCTAATGCATCCTTTTCTTTTATTGATGAATGTGATCATGAATGAAGTATCTTGACTTGGTAGGCTTAGGTGCCCTCTTCCTGATAGATGAAAGTTATGTTGAATATAATCTCTTGACTTGGTAGGCTTAGGCATCCTCCTCTTGAATAATGAATGTATCTTGACTTAAGTGTCTAAATGAACATAACTTGGTAGACCTAATGTTGGTAGCCTCTTTGTGAATGAATGAATGAATGTCTAGAATTGGTAGACCTAATGTTGGTAGCCTTTCTATAAATGCCTAATGAAGTATTCTAGGCTAAACCTTGGATTGGTAGACTTAATGTTAGTGGCCTTTCATGAGGAGTCTAGGTGCTAATGTGAATGTAATACCTTGGACCGGTAGACATAATGTTGGTGGCATTTCCTTGTGTGTGTTAAACCTTGAAGCGGTAGACCTAATGGTGGTGGCCTCCTTCTTGTGTGAAATGATGAACTTAGAGATGGTAGACCTAATGGTGGTGGCTCTCTATATGAAATTCAAAGAGCTATCCTTAAAGTACCTTGAAACGGTATGCCTATTGGTGGTGGCCCTTTCTTGGGAAAAGTACTTTGGGTCGGTAGGCCTAATGTTGGTAGCCCTCTCTAGTACACTAATGTTAATGAAACTACTCTATGGGAATATAGGCTAAGCATCGAGAGGATATGGTTAGATGGAGGTTCTCTCAACGTTAGGTCGGATCTCAATGAACATCTTTCATATCCCATAATTATGTGCCCACATAGGTCCTAACTAATGGATCCACCTAAGCTAGATGAACGGTCTTCCTTTGGCAAGGAGACCACCTCTTTTCGGTGTGGGGGGAAGAACACCGGATTCCATGTCTAGCTTGCATGGTCTATGTCGGTTAAACGCTTATTCCCATTATGTGAGATGTGCATTATGGTTTCTTGAGGAGTTCTACAAAGTGTGGGTAGTAGTATGGGATGCTATCCATGCATTGCATGAGTAGGCTTTGAGAGGGTCATAGTGAGTACTCTAAGTCTTAATGACTAAATGTATGAAAGTACTCTAAATGTATGAATGTGTCCTAAATGAACCTAATGAAGAATATTGGCTTAAATGCTTAAATGTAAAGATGCATGCTATACTTTGATAGTATTATGAGTTACTTCCTTGTCATGTCTATTGTATATGAATGTACCTTGTCTATGGTGACTTCAAAGGAGTACTTAGTGTGAGTAGTAGTATGGGATGCTACTTGCACATTGCACAAGTATGACTTAGAGTTGTCTTAGATGTTGGTATTAAGGTAATGATGTGACTCATGTAATGTTTATGTCTCTTAAATGCTTTATTGTGTAAAGGTGGAAAGGATGAATGGTAAGTTCACTTATGGTGACCTTAAGGTGGTGCCTTAGTGTGGGTGGTGGTATGGGACGTCCATACATTGCACAAGGTATAGCTTGAGGGTTACTTGAGGTGGAGGCTCAAGGTGAAGGTAAAGGGTTATATGTGACTTTGTTCAAATGTGAAAATGTGACTTATATGTTGATTGTGACTTATGTTATGCCTCTTGTATCAATGTTCATGAAGTTTTACAAAAAAAAATGGCATAAAGCATGACTTTCAACAAAACGTCCCTTTATATGTTTTTGCATGGTCATCATACTTGGTACATTTTTGTGTGCTAACCCATATTTCTATTCTTTTTACTGCAAGTGTAGGTTTCGGCAAGTGATTGATTCTAGCTAGGATTGAAGCTTGGGATTAGAGTTCTCTCAAGACATATTTGGTATGTCCTCATAGATTGAGGACAAGGACTTTTATTGTTTTTAGTCCTTTCTTGTTTTGAGGCTATTGTTAAGACTTCGATTGTAAAGGGCCGTGACCCTATCTTGTTAAAGTTTGTCTAAGATGACCATGTGAGACTTAGTATTCCGCTTCTTTATAAAAGAGTTTTTGATAGTTTGGTTTTAAATAAGTTTTTAATTCCACACTATTTTCTATTTATCGAATGTTATGAATGCTAAGATGCTTGTATTAGACCCCTTCGGGGTCGAGTATGCCGTGTTACGACTAGGGGGTGCTCTCGGGTCGTGACACCCAATCCTCTTGTCGAGTCGCCGATCAGTCGGCGATGTTCACTTCACCTTGGCTCCCTCCCTTGATGGCTGCTATAACTTTCGGTGGTCTGGGGGTCAAGAGGCGATGCGTCGAGTGTCCTCCATGCTCACCGAATGGGCAACTTTCTCATGCAACTCATTGGGCCATTAGACGATCCTGGAACCCTCGCCCAAGGGTTTTGGCGAGTCATCGAATGTCCTTCAGCTCGCCAAATAGAGCACATTCTTCACTTGCTCCTCCTCGCTTCGTTAAGCCTCCCACACTCCAAGCTATCATCTAAGCATGGTGTTGTCCAATAGGGAGCTCCTTAAAGGTGCATATGTTCCCATGCAGGTCATGGAACTCCCTCCTCGTCATCCATACATGCTCAACAACCTCCATCCTTGTGAACACTACATTAAAGCATTGAAGTTCATGAATGGATAGCCTTGAGGCAATCTATATTGCATCATATATAGATACTAAGTGAAGAACTTTAAGCTCTTTATGAACATCCTCAAATTTAAGTTGCCTTTCTAAATCCAAGTTAAGTGTTCCAGTTTAATCTACAAGTATATAAGTTTCACGAGATATTTACATGTGATACGATAGTGATTACGAGATTATGAGGACAAGAGTACCAATGAGCCAAGATTGGCAACATGATTCAGGAAACAAATGCATTACGAATCCATGACATTACATGCTATGCATTCTACTTCCGAGCTATAATCGAAAGGTATGGGATCTATTTCCTATATTTATACGTATGAGACACAGATGGCCACAAGTTGGCGAATATGATGTCGGTTCGCTACCGAAAGGCACCACCATTGCTAGCACTTGGTTGGGTATGACATGCATTTGCATCTATATATATATTTATTCACGACATACTATTATGCGAGCATACCATGCATATTTAATTTATATAAGGTTTGATAATGTCAGCCATGGCGACTACCGGAGTTTCTGTTTCAGTTGGTATCTTTATTACCCTTATTACAACAACTATTTATCATTTTATTTTCTGTCTTACATACCAGTACATTTTTATTCACACTGACGTCCCGTTGCCTGGGGACGCTACATTTTTTTTTCGTGCGTGCAGTTTTAGGTAGGGATTCTGATTGACCCATCTGCTAGGATTCGCGGTTTAGTTTTGAGTTGGTAAGCTCCAACTCTTCCTGGAGCTTTCATAGGATTTTACACATTTAGGTATAATCGGGGCCTTTTCCCGAGCGGTGCTTATGTCACTCTTAGAGGCTATTGTGGACACGATATTTTAGGTTTATTTCTGCAGCTTCTAGTCTCCAGCCCCATAAGCTTGGCATGTATATATATGTATGTACGTATGTATATCTTCATTTGTAGCCTTGTCGGCTAACTAGTACTTTATTATCTTTGGCTTGTCTACCTTCATCTATATGACTTACTAATATTCAAGTGATGACGTTAAGGGTCTAGTCGTAGTATTTTAGATGTTATGTTGCCCAACCTTCTAGGTTCATAGTTGAGTCGGTATGTTTCAGTGGACAACTCGATCGCATAAGGTATCGAGTGCCAGTCACGCCTCCCCTAATTTAGGGCGTGACATTCACATTCCGGGCAGTCACAATCAATATCCTATGGAATATGTCCTGTGAAAGGACATTTATACCAAAATACACCATGACCATCATGATTGAATTCTCTTATCCAATCAAGATCATTTCTAAAACCCTCGGATATGGATTCAAGGTCCAGATTGTCTGTTTTATCAAGAATATCTAGAGGCTGGTACATATGCATAGAGAAGGCAGTTTTATGGAGTTTTTTCAAGTTAGAATGGTCAAAGCATATAGCAACTGTATTAACGGATTTCTTGGAGAAAGTAGGCTCACTGGACTGGAGAGGTTGAGGATGGTCTCTCAACTTCTCATAATTAGTGACCTATGAGTTAGAAAGAACTTTGACAAGCTCGTCTCTAGTTCTTTGCCTTGGGATCTGGGTACACTGAGTGGTTTCATTAGTGGCATCTATATTTAGAAACAAAGCATCTTGGCCACCTGGAAGAGATAGGTCCATCGCATGGTTTTGGACTCTCCAAGCCAGCTGATAATGAAGAGTAGCATGTATGGCATCTCTAGCTTGAGGAGCTCCAAGTATTTGGACCTGTATCTTCAACGCCTCCGTCAGATACGGATCATGTAGGGACATGTTGATGTTCGGGAATATTGTAACAAAAACAGTCCTTGCGTTGAGAGTAATTTCCGACGTACCCAAGTTTGCATGCTGATATTCGTAGTATCTAGTATCTAGAAGGGAAAGACACGCCACAACAGGCTGGCCTTTTCTTTAATGATATGCCAATGCGACTCTAACTGCACCAAAATGGATATGGGTAAGACCCAAGCTTTTCCACTGTCGGGGAAAATCCTCTAGCATCTGCAAAGTGATGAATAGTTCCTCGTGATTCGCAAGAATAGGGTGCTGGTCAAGTTTTGACGCAGCCACATATTCCTTGACTCCTTTGGGCTTTTGTTGGACCAAGGAGTGTATTTGCAACCAAGGATTACAAGACCTTTTTACAAAGGCAGAATATGGGTTTAATAGAGGCAGATATGTGGATGATATTTATTTTCTGGGGGGTAACACATCTACTTCATAAAGGTAGTCATATTTACACGACAACATTTTACTCAGAGGAGGATACATGTTTACCTTTTCTAAGGATTTACATGAGATAGACGCAGACGGGAAAGACGCAGATTTACAAGAAGTGGAAGACGATGGTAAAGACTCTGACATAGACATATTTTTGTAGTTTTTGGACAATAAGGACTCAGATATATATTTGTTTAAAAGTCTAAGAAAAGACACAAACTATTTGTTCTAAAGTCTAAGAAAAACAAACTACAATTAATATATACAGAAAAGAGTTTGGACAGACCTTATAACTACGAACGTTTAAAAGACTATGACAAAATATACAATGTATTAAGAATATATGAAGAGAGTATAAACAAAGTTTTATGACTCTACACAATTTATGACTTAAGGACTCTAATAAAACTAAAAGACTGAATAAATAAAAGTTGGCGGTAACAACACGAGAAATAGACCTTATGCGAAACCTTGCTCCTCCCTCCGGAGATGAATTTCTGGCTCTGATTCCAAGTAAGGGAATTGATAGGCCGAGGGAACGAGAAGCAACACAATGTGAAATATTCATGTCAAACTTGAGACGTCAAAATGGCACCGGATAATATTCATGACTAGCTCGCAACTCAATAGCTTTCTATGTAAACTTTAGGCGTTCACATCCATATAGACGGCATGCCATGCAACATCCTCAAGAGACAACTATCACACGTTTTAGGCTACACAGCCATTCAAAACTCCGCGAGATTTCAACCACAATAGCTACCTTACTTTTAAGCATTAAACCGTACAGTAGATAATACAAATTTTCTCGACAAAACATGGGCTATTCATGGCTCTCCTAGTTTATAGCGCCCTTCAACAGTCTAGGAACAAGTTCTATTCTATTGTTACCGTCTTACGCACTTAATTATTTCCAGAAGTCTATTGTATTACAACAATCGATGAAATGGTAAACTTACTATGTAGTTGTATCAAGATGATTTTGATAAACTCAGAAAAGCCATTGAAATCACTTATAGTCAAACTTGTCGGATATTGAAACCATTGAGATAACAAACAAGCATACTTGATGAGTGTTTTCTCTTACCCCATTCTTTCAACTACCTGTCGGACCGAACTTTCCATCCCCCAAAGAGAGAAGAACAAGAGAGAGGTTTAGCCAACAATATTTTTATTCATAACTAAAAATTATACAGAAGTGTAGTAAAACTAAATATATTTTCTAAGAAAACCTCTTAAGACTCTAAGCTATGACTCTTGTTTTTTCTCTAATCTATCCTAATCTCAGACATGACCTGCCTTTTATTGGAGAAGGTGGCCTAAAACAAACAAACCAAAATTAAAAACCTTATCTCACATGGCATACTATTCTAGTATAAGCCTTATCCTATCTAAAAATAGTAAACCATTATCCGGACTTACTATCTTTATCTAAATAATAAAAGACAACAAATTTTATTCAAACCAGGCCCCACTTAACATGTGAAGGAGCCTACTAAAACAAAACAAATAAAATAAACTAAATTGTTGGCATGTGACAGCACGTGCAAGCTGGTGGGTGAGCAGCTTGTAGAATACTCCAAGCAGCTGTGTAAGCTACTTGTAGACATCTGTCAAGCAGGTGGATAAGCAGCTTATTGGCAAACTTTTCTAGGAAGTCTTTTGACGAACTTCACTAGGAATTTTAACAGTAAACCTCGGTGGGTAAGTGGTTAATTTCTTTCACATGTCATCGGGCGTCATTCGATTATGCAGAGGTTGAAGGTGTTGAAGATGATTTTGAATATCCTTCTTCCATCCACCAATCTGCCATGATATTGTCTTTCCTTCGAGATGCCTTACTTGGAATTTATAAGGAGAGAACCCTTGTTCCCATCAAAGGATCTGGGGGTTCGGGATGATCTTTGGGTTTATCTGGATAATCTTTAGGAATCATCTCCATTTCAATTAGAAATTCTGTATGGATTAGGAAGAAGTTAAACTTCTTAATTCCATTTTCAACATCTAAAATCTCTTTGAATGTGGAATGATAATGTTGTTCTGCATCCTTAAACTTTCCAATGGCATATCCACATATTTTGCGCTGGCCATCTTTTTCTTCTAAAAGGATAGCACTCTAGTATTCATTGCTAGCATCAGTCTGCAATATCTTCAAACCATCAGAAGGAATATGGAGGGTTTGGACCTCATTGGATATGTCTTTGATTTTGCGGACTGCATCATCGTGGTCTATTCACCAAGCTGGAGCCTTTTTTGTTAACATTTTCATAAGTGGAGAAATGTACATAGAGACATTTGGGATAAAATCTTGAACGTAATTTATCACACCAAGAAATTGCTGGAGTTGTTTGACCGTGAAGTTAGTATTAGGGAATTTGATCAACTCCTTGCAAATGTATGGCCCTGGAATATATGATCCATGAGCGAAAGGGATTCCTAAGAAGTCTATTTCATCCTTCACAAGAATCATTTTCTTCTCAGATAACATGATGCCATATTGCTTCACCAATTCATGGAATTTGTGAAGAATGCCAAAGTGTTCCTCCATTGTATCACTAAATAATAGGATATCATCAATGTATACTAGTGATGTGTGGAGTATTGGCTGGAAAATCTTAATCATGGCCTTTTGGAAAAGAGAAGGGGTTGGTTTGAGTCCAAACGGCATAACTTTCTACTAGTAGTGGTGGTCAGGTATGCAAAAACCAGTTTTGGACTTATCTTCTGGGTGGATACCCAATTTCCAGAATCCTGATTTGAGATCAAACTTAGAGAAGTATTTGGCTTTGGCTAAATATGAAAACAGGGTCAACTTATTTGGAATGAGGAATTTGTCATCTAGAACGAAATGGTTAAGAGGTTGATAATTGATGACCAATCGAAGTTTACCTCTTGCTTGTTCAGCTCGTTTTTTGACGTAGAAAGTTTCACAGGACCATTGAGAATCAGATGGCTCAATTAGTCTGTATTCCAAAAGTTTGTCACATTCCTTCTTAGCAAGTTGTAAATGTTCCGGGGAGTGGATTGCTCTTGTAGGGTTGATGTTTTCATTCCTCTTGAATGGGAGTCCGATGAAGAATTCTTCATTAAACCATAAAGACTTATCATGCTTCTTCATGAACTCTCTGTAGGAATCAACACATGATTCTTCCACCAGTTGACACTTGATATTCTTGACTCAGTCATCCTCATTGATTGGAAATAGCCTTGTAGTTTTTTGTATATTGTTTAAACTTGTACCTGAAGGCTATACCTTGTGTCTTTATCTTGATTCAATCATTGAGCTGCTTGTAGATATCAAATCTAATTATGAGATCCGTCCCTGGGATAATAGAGCCAAGTAACTTGGTTCTGAATTGTACACCTGGGAAGAATTCAATTGTGATAGGATTCTTTGTGATTACCCTAGTTGTGAGGATCCCTTTAGATGTTGTATTAAAATTTTGAAAATGTGGAATTCATTTGTCCCTTGGAAGGACAGTAGGGTTGAGCATTGATGTAGTTGCTCCTGTATCCATGAAAGTGATTACCTGGATAAGTCTATCCCATTTGACTGGATAGATTACAAGTTGGACATGAGGAATCTCAATGCCTGAGATGACATTGGCTTCCTTTTCCTTTAAATCAGATGTCTGAAATAGAAGATCCTTCGGTTGAGATTCGGGACCAAGGACAATAGGAGTCACTTCTGGTGGATTTTTAGTAGCCACTATATCATCCTAAATGGTGCAGATGCTAGTATGTTCTACTACATCAACCAAGAGCTAGGCAACTCTCTTTGAATTCCTAGAGTATGGACAATCTATTGTAAGGTGTGAGTTCTCCAGCAGATGAAGCATATCCTTTCTTTTTTCTTTTTGGATCTCCTATTTGAGGGAGATTCATCCTCTGGAGGATTGGGTCATTCAATTGAGGTAGATTCTTCCTCTCTTAGCTTAACCATTCTTGCCTTTCGGGCTTGCATGTGGCATTTGCTTCTTCTTCTATTCCTTTGCTGGTGTTTGGTGAGCTGAGGTGGCTCATCAACATCTAAGATTGTACCACATCCTTCAGTGATGTCAATATGTGTGATATTGGATTCACGATATTCATCTAAAGATGAATTACTTTGTTGTTCAACAGCATCTGAATTACTTTCTTGCTCGACAGTATCATAGAACTCTTCATTTCCTAACAAAGTTTCCTCTATAAGAAGATTAAAATCTAGATGATCATCTTTATCTAGGTTGTAGAGTTGTGAAACTTCTTGATCCAAGTGGATCAAGTTGTTATCTAGGATGCTCCTTTCATGGTGGACCCTACTATCATTAGGAAGACCATGTTTAATCAGGTTGTGGTCTTCAGGTGACATATCGTACTTGGATACCTTAGAGTCAACACGTTGAATAGATGGAGACCCGGGTCTAAGTAGACTAGGTCCCCAGATGGGGATATGCGACTTGAGATTGGTACGACCTTGATGTCTGTCCTGGTATGAAGATCCATTTTCCTTTTTCATTGTTGTAGCGCTGCTTCAGTCTTCTTTTGGGCCGCAGCTGCGTCTTTTCGATCCCAAAAAAATTTGGCAATGTCAAACTTGTTCTCATCTGGTAAAGGGGTGAATGACAAAGGCATATGTGAACAATCATTGAAAATGGAGAAAGGGTTATCTTGTCTCAGTATGGAGTGTGTCTGTGGAGACAAAGGAATGAGGTAGGGAGAGGGATTGGGTTCTCAGCTGATTCAATCCTACCATATTTCAGTTCCAGGATTTGATCACTTATAAAGTCAATATCTTTACGTTGATGAACGAAGAACTGGAAGAGTGATGACCCTTCTGGGCACTTATCAAGCCGAATGAGTTGCAATCTTTGTTCTAGTACTTTGATAAACCCAACATTTTGGACAGATGTATCTATCAATTTATTCTCCATCATAGCTATCTTGACTTGAGTAGGAGTAATACTCTTGATAGAATAACTCTTGGTGGACAACAATCTGTTTTGGCTCATGATATCTTTGGATTGCCAATTAGATGTTTCCTCTATGTTGCATGTAGGCATAGTTTCTCCCAATTTTAGGATAACTCTCTTTTGTGGTATTTTTGGAGCATGATGGCTTAGATTATCCTTTTCAAAAGTGGAGTATGAGGGGAGATTGTATGTGCGACCGGAGCTCATTAGGGATATCATGAATAATGGATGAGCCCTTTTATCTTTTGGAGTACCATTTTGATTGGGTAAAGCTGACTCATTTTGGGTCTTGTATGAAACAAGGAATTCATATTTGACAGGACAACTTAGAGAACCAATAGTTAGATCTCCATCATCATATCTTGTTTTGAATTCCTTTTCAGTGTTTTCACACTTTTTCGCGCTCTTGCTTCTATCAGCATTATCCAAATTATCTTCTTGGCATCATTTGCAGTCACAGTCTAGGTTCCATGGAGTATGCCCTGTGAAGCGGCAAGTGAACCATTGTACACCATGTCCATCCTGATCGAATTATCTAATCCAATCGTGTTCACACTTAAAGCCACTTAGAAACCAAGATATAGTATGCGCGTCCTTTTCCTCAAGAATACTTATATGAGATTGGTGCATATGGGTAGGGAAGACTATTTGGTTTGGCCTTTTGTGGGAAAGTGACTAAGTATGTCATTTTTTGGCATGGTCAAATTAGGTTCATCAAAGAAGAGATGTTGTGGATGGACTCTCAACTTCTCATATTTCGTGACCCATGCGTTAGGAAGAATTTTGTAAAGCTCTTTCCTAGGTATTTGCCTTGGGATCTGGGTACACTAAGTGGTTCCATTGGTGGCATCTATATTTAGAAACAATGAATCTTGGCCACCTGGAAGAGATAGGTCCATCGCATGGTTTTGGACTCTCCAAGCCAGCTGATAATGAAGAGTAGCATGTATGGCATCTTTAGCTTGAGGAGCTCCAAGTATTTGGACATGTATCTTCAATGCCTCCGTCAGATACGGATCATGTAGGGACATGTTGAAGTTTGGGAATATTGTAACGAAGATCGTCCCTGCGTTGAGAGTAATTTCCGACGTACCCAAGTTTGCATGCTGATATTCGTAGTATCTAGAAGGGAAAGACGTGCCACAACAGGCTGGCCTTTTCTTCCATGATATGCCAATGCGACTCTAACTGCACCAAAATGGATATGGGTAAAACCCAAGCTTTTCCACTGTCAGGGAAAATCCTCTAGCATCTGCAAAGTGATGAATTGTTCCTCATGATTCGCAAGAATAGGGTGCTGGTCAAGTTTTGACGCAGCCACATATTCTTGACTCCTTTGGGCTTTTGTTGGACCAAGGAGCGTATTTGCATCCAAGGATTACAAGACCTTTTTACAAAGGCAGAATATGGGTTTAACAGAGGTAGATATGTGGATGATATTTTATTTTCTGGGGGTAACACATCTACTTCATAAAGGTAGTCGTATTTATACGACAACGTTTTACCCAGAGGAGGATACATGTTTACCTTTGCTAAGGATTTACATGAGATAGACGCAGACGGGAAAGACGCAGATTTACAAGAAGTGGAAGACGATGTTAAAGACTCTGACATAGATATAATTTTGTAGTTTTTGGACAATAAGGACTCAGACATATATTTGTTCTAAAATCTAAGAAAGGACACAAACTATTTGTTCTAAAGTCTAAGGAAAACACACTACAATTGATATATAAAGAAAAGACTATGGACAGACCTTGTACCTATGAATGTTTAAAAGACTATGACAATACAAGATAAAAAATATATAAAGAGAGTATAAACAAAGTTTTATTACTTTACACTATTTATGACTTAAGGACTCTAATAAAAGTAAAAGACTGAATAAATAAAAGTTGGTAGTAACAACACGAGAAATAGACCTTATGCGAAACCTTGCTCCTCCCTCTGGAGAGGACGGTCTGGCTCTGATACCAAATAAGGGAGTAGATAGGCCGAGGGTACGAGAAGCAACACACGGTGAAATATTCATGTGAAACTTGAGACATCAAATGGCACCGGACAATATTCATGACTAGCTCAAAACGCAATAGCATTCTATGTAAACTTTAGGCGTTCACGTCCATATAGGCGGCATGCCATGCAACATCCTCAAGAGACAACTATCACAAGTTTTAGGCTACACAGCCATCTAAAACTCCGCAAGATTCCAACCAGAAGAGCTACCTTACATTTAAGCAGTAAACCATATAGTAGATAATACAACTCTTCCCGACAAAACATGGGATTTTCGCGGCTCTCCTGGCCTATAGCGCCCTTCAACAGTCTGGGAACAAGTTCTATTCTATCGTTAACGTCTTACGTGCTTAATTATTTCCAGAAGGCTATTGTAATTACAACAAGCGATGAAATAGTAAACTTACTATGTAGTTGTGTCAAGACAATTTTGATAAACTCAAAAATCCATTGAAATCAGTTACAGTCAAACTTATTGGATATTGAAACCATTGAGATAACAAACAAGCATACTTGCCGAGTGTTTTCTCTTACCCCATTCTTTCAATTACATATCGGACCAAACTTTCCAACCCCCCAAGAGAGAAGAACAACAGAGAGGTTTAACCAACAATATTTTTATTCATACTGGAAAATATACAAAAGTGTAGTAAAACTAAAGAGATTTTCTAAGAAAAACTCTTAAGACTCTAAGCTATTATAAGTTATGACTCTTGTTTTCTTTCTAATCTATTCTAATCTATCTATAAACTAAGACTTGGCCTCCCTTTTATAGGATAAGGTGGCCTAATACAAGCAAACCGAAATTAAAAACCTTATCTTACATGGCACACTATTCTAGAAATAGATAAGCCTTATCCTATCTAAAAATAGTAAACCATTATCCGAACTTACTCTCTTTATCTAATATAATAAAAGACAACAAGCTTTATTCAAATTGGGCTCCACTTAACATGTGAAGGAGCCTACTAAAACAAAACAAATAAAATAAACTAAATTGTTGGCATGTGACAGCACGTGCAAGCTGGTGGATGAGCAGTTTGTAGAAGACTCCAAGTAGGTGTGTACGCTACTTGTAGACATCTCTCAATAAGGTGGATAAGCTACTTGTATGCAACATCAAAGTAGGTGAATAAACTACTTGTAGGAAGCTTGCAAGCAGGTGGATAAGCAGTTTATTGGAAAACTTTTCTAGGAAGTCTTATGATGAACTTTGCTAGGAAGTTTAGCAGTAAACTTTGGCGGGTAAGTGGTAATTTCTTGCACATGTTATCGAGCGTCATTCGATTATGCAGAGGTTGAAGGTGTTGAAGGTGGGCTTGAATATCCTTCTTCCATCTACCAATCAAAATCGTGTTTCTTCTTGTACAACTCCTTCTTTTCGAGGCTTCGTTTGGTCTATCTGGTGAAGTACCTATTTCCGTTGGATGGTCCTGCCATATTGTGATCCCATTTTTGTGAAGGAACGTTCAGTCTTATGCTAGTAATGTCCTGAGTAACTTTATCTCTTGTTATTTCATATGTGGCATGATATTCTTTCGCATCTTGTCGGAATTTTTCCCAATGGGAGTGGTTGTCCGTGTAGTTCCATCGAGCCCATTCTTTAGGCCATATTTATTTTGGGATACACCGATTTTGCTGGAAGATAATTCGTTGAGCTTCGTGATATTCATCTTCCAAGGACAAAATGGAGATGGGAAGCTTCCAGTAGAAGGATATTTCTGGTCTAGCTTGGACCTAATTGTTGATAATCTTCACCTCACAGTGCAACATGAATATCTTAACCTCGTAGAAATTTTTGAAGCAATGAACCCACCAACTTCGTGGTCGGAACCACAGTAGAAATTTTTGTAGGGCTGGTTAGATTCTATCAAAATCCCTTAACAAGTTGCACTTGAACTCCATAAAAATGTAATACTGGTGACATAAGTACCAGAATAACCATAGGAGTTCTTGGAGGAAATCATCTGGCAATAGAATGAACACATGGCAATATGGATACTCCGGGTGGACTCCAAAAGTCTTGAGGATAGATCCTCCATACTCCTTGAATACCTGGAGTTCATAATATGTCTTTCGTTTTATCATAATTGATGGATCAAAGGGGTCCCCAAATTGTGTGAATATTTCTGGTGGATACTCCGCTATCTCATATGGGTTGATCCTTCGACATTGAAGTATATGGCTTGAACTGTTGTTTGAAAGTTATTCCCTTAGTTCTTATCTCAAGTCGATCCTTGAGTTGTGTGTAGATGTTGAACCCAATGATGAGATCTCTTCCTGGAACAGCTGAACTAAGCAGTTTGGTCTGAAATTGTAATCCAAGAAAGAACTCAATTACGACCGAATGTTTTGTAATCCACTCCGGTCGTAAGGATTTCCTTTGATGGTGTACTAAAATTCTGGAAATGAGAAATCCATTGGTTATCGGTTAAGAATGGATGACGCGGCTCTTGTATCCATAAGTGCAATGACTTGCACTGCTTTATCCCATTTTGAAGAGTAGATAGCTAATTGAACATGAGGTGTATCGACTTCTCGAGGGAAGTCAACAATCTCTTTCTTTGGATTGGATATCTGATACATGTTGTGGCCTGCATCATCATTAATATCAGTATCATCGCCAGCCATCTCATAGACATCTATTGAGAAAAGTTTTTTGCCTGTCGGTTCATCCTCCAGTGAAAATACCAATTCAAGGTCGTCATCTCTGCTGAGATATATTCCGGTATGATCGGCTATATCGTCAAAGAGTTGGAGGGTCTTGACATATCTTTTAGATTGAGGGCAATTCTTCGCAACGTGTCCAGGCTTGTTGAAAATAAAGCAACGATCATTTTTGTTGTAATTGCATGGACTTCTTCTCCTAAAAAACTTAGTGTGCCTGTTCATCCTGGATCGATTATCAAGTGGCCTAGGCAGCTTGAATCTCCGATACTGCTTGATACATTTTTGCCTTGCTCGATGACTTGAGCAAGAGTAGTCAGACTTAGTGACAAGGTCACTTCGACTCATGCCTTATCAAGAGCTGGATTATTTTGAACGATAAACATAACATATCTCTTCGTGCCGATACTATCCAGGGCTTGAAAGATAGCTCGCCTGATGTAGCCAATATGTAGGATAGTTATAGAGTTGAATATATCCTCAATGACCGCCATTGCATGCCCTGCTAACATCTTTGGCAATGATGACACCAAAGCTTGCTTCAAGCTAGAATCTCCACCAAGGGCAAACATTTTTGGCAATGATGACACCAAAGCTTGCTTCAAGCTAGAATCTCCACCAAGCTCAAACTACATTCTTGCCATCTTTTGGAAATGGATATCAATGATATCTCTATCAAATGATATACACTTCATTTCGAATAGTTGTCTCCACAGCTTTTCACGTCTTTGACCAGTATCTCCATAAAAGAATTCTAGAAGTATGTTCAAATTTGCAGAGAAGTCTTGGGATGTTAAGAAGAAGTTCTTGTCCGCAACACTTATTGCGGTCCACCAATCCCTGAGAATGTCGGAGAACCTTGAAGTAAATTCTAATAGGATAATGTACTTTTCCCACTCGACTAGATTTTTCGTAACCATCCAAGTATAGAAGTCTTGGATTGTTTGAGGCCATGCAACGACCTTAACATCATCGAGAGTAAAAGTATGAAACCCAGTTCCAACATTTTTGGGTATTGTATTCGTTAGTTCTGGTCTTCTTTTCGGGATCAGATCATCTGTCATGCCGTCTTGGTCATCATCAACTTAAGAGATGTTTGGTTCTTTGTGATGATTCATGAAGATGGGTGGATAGTCCTCTTCATAAGATTCAAGTGAAGATTCAGCAGTTTCCTCAACGCATAAACGTATTCCTGGGAATCAGTGGAAGATTCGCTATCTTCGATGTATCCTTCTAAGGGATAATTATCTTCAGGCTCATGCTCCAAATCAATGTCATCAAGATGATCTAGATTAAGGTCATCAAGATGTTCATCACATTTGAGGTAATCATCAATGGCACTGAGATAATCATTGGTTAGACTATCATCTTTCAGAGAGTAAAGCTCTGGAACAACCTAGTCATTCATACCCAAGATAGGGTCTGAAAAATCAGTCTTCGCCATTAGTGATGTCATGTACGAGGGCATCCCATTCCTTTTCTTAATCTGATTTTTCACGATCTGAGATCGTCAAGTCTTCAACGATTGGACTCAAATCTGCAAAGATAGAGTCGTCATTTGGGGCCTTGTAACTTGAGATCATCACAGCTCCAGGGTCCGCAACCTTTTTGCGTTTGTACCTTGCTTGTGCTTCTTCGGCTTGCTTTTGAGCAGCCATTGCATCTTTTCTCTCCCACACTAAATGAGAAAGCCGGTTCCGACGGAGAGTATCGTTGTGAGCACATAGAGAATGGGGTAGACCTTGTGGGAGAGGATTGATATCTCCTAGGTTTAGGGTTACCATATCTTAATAGCTGGATCAGATCCTTGATTGAGGCTACGTCACTTCTTTGTTGTTCAATAAAGTGGCCAAGCGACATTCCTAGGGGACATATATCAAACTGTATTGTTTGCAACCTTTTTTCTAATGCTTTGATTAGTCCAATATATTGAGTTGATGTTTGGTCCATCTTTTTCTCCATCAGACTCATTTTATCATGAAGCTTGACTTGTGAATGAGCAATGCCCCTGATGGACTATCCGATACTGGTCAACGCTCTATTTTGGCACATAGCATTTTCAGATTGCCGATTGAGTGTTGCTTCAATGTTGCTTGCAGGCATATGTTCTCCTGTTGGTAGGATAACTTTCTTTTGTGGTATTTTTGGAGCGTGGATCAAGTTATCCTTTTCGAATGTTTGGTAATCGGGGAAATCATATGTGTGAGTGGAGCTTGCAGAGGATAGCATAAACATCATTTTTGGTGCAGGCTCTTTTTGGGAGATCTTATTTTTTGATGGAGTAGATAAAGCTGGCCAATCCTGGGGTTTATGTGAAACAAGGAATTGATATTCTTCTTCATCCCATTTGGCTCTATCGTATGAATATTCATCATTATCTGATTCATCATCATCTTCATACCCGTAGTAGTCATCTTCACATTCCGGGCAGTCACAATCAATATCCCACGGAATATGTCATGTGAAAGGACATTTATACCAAAATACGCCACGACCATCATGATTGAATTCTCTTATCCAATCAAGATCATTTCCAAAAAACTCAGATATGGATTCAGGGTCTAGATTGTCTATTTTATCAAGACTATCTAGAGGCTGGTACATATGCATAGAGAAGGAAGTTTTATGGAGTTTTTTCAAGTGAGAGTGGTCAAAGCATATAGCAACTAGGCTCAGTGGACTGGAGAGGTTGAGGATGGTCTCTCAACTTCTCATAATTAGTTACCCATAAGTTAGGAAGAACTTTGACAAGCTCTTCTCTAATTATTTACCTTGGGATCTTGGTAAACTAAGTGGTTCCATTGGTTGCATCTACATTTAGAAACAAAGCAACTTGGCCACTTGGAAGAGATAGGTCCATCGCATGGTTTTGGACTCTCCAAGCCAGATGATAATGAAGAGTAGCATGTATGGCATCTCTAGCTTGAGGAGCTCCAAGTACGTTTCTTGACTTTTATATTTATCGGATATTTACGAGGAAAAAATTATTTTTTTGTTATTTTTCGGATAGCATACGAAAAAGCGTAATATTTTGATCATTTTTTCGTTTCAATATTCTAAGGTCATTGGCGCAATTCGAAAAAAAATTGAGGTGTTGTTAGGTACTTTTCTTGATTTTTATAATTTCGAACATTTACAAGGAAATAATTATTTTTTTGTTATTTTTCAGACAGTTACGAAAAAGAGTAAAATTTTGATCATTTTTTTGTTTCGATATTCGAAGGTCATTGGTGCAATTCGTAAATTTTTTGAGGTGTTTTTAGGTACATTTCTTGATTTTTATATTTTTTGGACATTTACGAGGAACAATTTAATTTTTTTGTTATTTTTCGGACAATTACGAAAAAGAGTAAATTTTGATCATTTTTTGTTTCGATATTCTAAGGTCATTGGTGCAACTCGGAAATTTTTTGAGGTGTTTTTTGGTACATTTCTTGATTTTTATATTTTTTGGACATTTACGAGGAACAATTTAATTTTTTTGTTATTTTTCGGACAATTACGAAAAAGAGTAAATTTTGATCATTTTTTGTTTCGATATTCTAAGGTCATTGGTGCAACTCGGAAATTTTTTGAGGTGTTTTTTGGTACATTTCTTGATTTTTATATTTTTTGGACATTTACGAGGAACAATTTAATTTTTTTGTTATTTTTCGGACAATTACGAAAAAGAGTAAATTTTGATCATTTTTTGTTTCGATATTCTAAGGTCATTGGTGCAACTCGGAAATTTTTTGAGGTGTTTTTTGGTACATTTCTTGATTTTTATATTTTTTGGACATTTACGAGGAACAATTTAATTTTTTTGTTATTTTTCGGACAATTACGAAAAAGAGTAAATTTTGATCATTTTTTGTTTCGATATTCTAAGGTCATTGGTGCAA